>JAUTBS010063780.1:0-13445 GCA_032361285.1 Aequorea victoria
TTTCATAAAACATCTAACTTCCATTATGTTCCAAAACATATGTTCATAAGACAGTTCATAAAACACAAGTTCGCAAACATAGCTTTCTTTCACAAGTTAAGTCACTATTCATTTTTTCAAATCATAAAGCATGAAAGCATAAAAATTTAACCATTCACATATTCATAATATCAAGCTAGTGATAAGAACTCTATTTGAAACAAATGTTCAGTTAGGCGTAGTTTGGCTAGCATGAAAAAATTGATATTGGATCTTTAAGTTCACTATTTTTCCATTTTCTTGAGGTTCCTTACTCCCTTCTTCTTTTCTACCCTCTTATCCATGCAAGAATTATTTTTTTCCAACTTAAAATAACTTTTCATGTTATCTTAGACATTTTTACAAACTTTTCCATAGGTCTCCATTTATTTTTCCACCATGATCTTGAATCAAGAAAGTTCCTCTTTCTTAGATTCAAGATCTTTCTCCTATGTTCTTATCTTCTTTTTGTTTGAAGAGTAAAAACTGGTGTGAGATGATTTTAGAACTTCAAAGACAATATTTAAGAAGTTTTTACTTCATATTTTTCTTGGTTGAAGGATGGAGAACTCAAGCTTCAAGTTCCTCCTTCTTCCTTCTTTCTTCCTTTCCTTTCTTTTGTTCCTTCTTATTTCTTTTTTTTTTCTTCTTATTTCTCTTCTCCTAGGAGGGGACAACAAAATTCTAGAGAAGGAAAGAGGTTGAGAAATTTTTTTAAGTGTTGGAGAATGGGTTTTGTTTATAGACAAAGGTTTGGGAGTGAAAAGTCCATTTTATCCCTCATTTAGTTTCCATCCAACTTTTAATTCAATTCTTGTTCTTCCAATTTGGCTTCAATCCAACAAAATCTTGGGCTCCAAAAGTTCTAATACCTTGTTTGGATTCAATAATCCATTTTCCTTATGCCATAAGGCCTTATTTTGTTTAGGCCATAAGGCCTTGATAGAGGAGGAGAATTTATCAATAGAGATTTTGAAAATTTTTGTGATGAAAATAGAATAGGACACAATTTCTCCGCACCTAGAACACCCCAACAAAACGGTGTTGTTGAACGAAAGAATAGAACTCTACAACAAATGGCTAGAACTATTCTTAACAAACACAATTTAGCTAAATACTTTTGGGTCGAAGCCGTTAATAACGCATGATATGTATCTAATAGGGTAATCATTACATCAAAATTAAATAAAACCCCATATGAACTATGACATGGTAGAAAACCTAATATTGACTATTTTCACGTGTTTTGATGTAAATTCTTTATATGGTGATATAATTTAGTTTATCATGTTCAAGTCTTTCTCTCAACTCTATACAATCATCATCAACCAAACAAAAAGAATGAGGATGGAGAGCAATCAAAATATCAAAATCAATCACAAATTGAGACTATTTATAGAAGGTTGATTAAAAACCATTGAAAAGATTAAATTAATGGTCAGCCAATCGAAGGGGAACCACTCGCTCTCTTGCTAGGGATATATATAATAATTTTGCATTCATATCTCAAATTGAACCCAATAATATTCAACAAGCCAAAATGATGAATATTAGATAAATGCCATGCAAGAAGAATTAAATCAATTCAAAAGAAACAAGGTATGGACCCTAATTCCTAGACCTAAAGATAATACAATCATAGGCACAAAATGGGTTTTCAAAAATAAGAAGGATGAATCAGGCAATATAGTTAAAAACAAAGATAGACTTGTAACCCAAGGTTAAGCCATACATATGTTATTAGCATTTTCATGCCAAAGAAACTTTACATTATTTCAAATGGACGTAAAAAGTATTTTCTTGAATGGCTATATAAATGAAAGAGTGTATGTAAAGCAATCTCCTTGTTTTGAAAATCATAGATATTCGGACCATATTTTTAAACTATCAAAAGCATTATATGATTTGAAACAAGCTCCTAGAACATGGTATAAAAGATTAAGTAGTTTTTTAACACAATAACTTTTCTAGAGGAAAACTTGATTCAACACTCTTCATTAAACAAAAAGGAAAAGACATGATTCTAGTACAAATTTATGTTAATGATATCATTTTTTGATCTACTAATGAAAGCTTGTGCAATGAGTTTGCTAACATTACGCAGAAAGAATTTGAAATGACTATGATGGGCGAGCTCAACTTTTTTCTCGGACTTCAAATCAAGAAAAGAAATGATGCAACCTTCATAAATCAAGTCATGTACACAAAAAAACTATTGAAAATGTTTGGAATGGAGGATGCAAAACCATGCACAACTCCTATGAGCACATCAACAATAATTGATAAGTACGAGAATCCCACCTAATTACTAGTCATCCTGATATTATGTTTAGTGTTTGTTTATGTGCTAGATATCAATCTGATCGAAAAGAATCACACCTAATTGTTGTAAAAAGAATTCTTAGATATCTTGTAGGATCAACAAACATAGGCTTATGGTATCCTAAGAACACATTTTTTGAAATACTAAGTTATTAAGATGCCAATTTTTCCGATTGTAGGTTAGACCGCAAAAGCACTAGCGGATCATGTCATTTCCTAGGAAAATATTAAATTTTGTAATTTTGTAAGAAAAAAAATTCTGTAGCTACCTCAACCACCGAAGAAGAATACATAACCGTAGGAAGTTATTGCGCTCAAGTGTTCTACATGAAACAACAATTGGAAGATTTTAACTTGAAATATTATAAAATTCTAAGATCCTACTCAACATTCAAGAACTAAGCACATAGAAATAATACATTATTTCATTAGAGACCATGTGCAAAAAGACGATATTTTATTAAGATTTATAAGTACGAAACATCAACTAGCGGATATATTCACCAAACCCTTAAATGAAGAAATATTTAATTATATTAAAGGTGGACCAGGCATGTTAAATCCATGAAAACCTGATCGTTTCTCATAACTCAATTTTCTATAGCACATGGGTCGACTCACAAATGGTATGAGTCGACTCAAGATGCTTTGTTGGCCTAAGCGTTGGCCGCTGATGGGTCGACTCACGAAGAAGCATGAGTCGACTTACGTCGCTTGTTGAAATTAAATGATATACGCATTTAGGTCGACTCACAAAGGACTATGAGTCGACTCAAGTAAGTATTTTTTTGTTGAATCCCTAAAAGTGCATTTGGGTCGACTCAAAACTTTCATGAGTCGACTCAGCACAAGGGTATATAAATCATTATTGTGTTTTGTGGTGGACCATTCGTTTAAAACACAAACTCTTCCCTCTTTCTCGTTTGTGAGTCGATACAACGACACCTCCTTCTTCTTGTCAAAGTTGTTGAATCTTCCCTTAGATTTTATCTTTCATAATCCTAATTTCTCTATCTATCTCTCTTAACACCTCGCATCCCTCGCGACAAACCCTAGTTCTTCGACAGACTCCATTTTCTCCACTTATCGCTTTATCAATCCGATTCTACATGGATCCTTTTAATCCACTAACCATCTCTAAAAGGACAAGAACTGATCAAGAAGAAGCATCTGACATAAGAAAGAAAAGCAAAAGGGGAAAAGGTTCATCATCGGCTGTGATTCAATGTCTAGACCAAGAAATCCAAGATAAGCATGAAAAATCCTATAAGTCAAGACAAGTCCCTGATGGATGGTACATAGATTCTTAGTTCTTTGACATAACTGAAATGCAATTTAGGGCTTGGTTCATAGACATGGGTTAATATAATTTTCCCACCATTAAAGAACCCGTATACCCAGATTTGTGCAGAATAGCCTAAGCTCATATGAATGTATCCATGGGTAATGAAGAGCTATTCGTAAGTAGTTGGGTTAGAGTAAAAGACCTAGTATTTGGGGACCATCTGGCAACATACCTATTGAAGCCACAAGCGGCACACACCTGCTAGACTGCACCAAACGAAGACACAACTATCCTAGCATTTCTCTTGGGAAATTGATTTCTTTTATCACTGGATGGAAAGATATAAACCCTGATAAAAATTTTGATGCCAACCTCTTACCCGAGAATACAAACTGCTCCGCCATATGGTGGACCACATGATTTTACCCCAATGAGGGAAATTTGGGAATGTCACCTTTATTCAATTAATGGTGATGTGGTGCATCATCCACAAAGAACCCATAAACCTTGGCCACCTAATCATCTCTAACATGTGGGAAGCTGTCCAAACTAAAAAGAATATTCTATCTCATGGCATGCTTCTAGCCAAAATCTTTAAGTTCTTTAAAGTCAACCTAAAACATGCATTGTCCATACCTTTTCACCCTACCCACAATTACAATAAGTCCACCCTGAAAAGTATGAGACTAGTTGAGATTGAGGGCCATTGGGTCAACTAAGAGCCTGCTCAATAACCAAATTTATCCCAAGACCAAAATCTGTACCAACATATATTTCTACCAACTCTTTCACCATCCATAGATCAACCACAAGACCAACCGTCCAGAGATCAACCACAAGACCCACCTTCTTCTCAAGAACCTCACATCCATCCTACCTCTATACAAGCTCCACCCACTAGCTCCTCACAGTCAAATATTCTTTCTTTTGCCTTAGAGGAGATAAAGGCCCAGTTGACCCACCTTGTTGAAATCAACACCGCCTCCAATCAAAAAATAAAGAAACTGCATGGGAGAATGAATCTCTATGATTTTTAGATTGAAAATTCCAAGAACAGCAGGAGTACATGGTTTGCGAACAGCTCCAGTTGAACGAAATTTTGACTGACCTTAATGATCAAATAGATGGTGCTTGCACAACAGGCAACAACATTGGTCAGTATATAAAAAAGAGCATGAAATACTTTCTAATTGCAAGCAACCTCTTGATCAATAGCGTACGCTATGAGTATGATCGAGATACTGCTGATAAAATAAATGAAGTTCTTTGCAAAATCCAAGAGTTCATGAAATGGGTCGAAATCCATTTAGAAACCCCCGCTGAGGAAGCTGAGCATGAATCTTGAGAAAACATCAATATGGAAGTAGCTCCGGCGAAGGGAATTCATATTGAGGATTTCTTAGCCAAATAGTTCAAATCTACCACTTCCAAAGGAAATGAGAAGGTAATAGACAAAGGGAAGGAGAATATGACACATCTCAAAGAGCCAAAGAAATCTAAACCAACTTTCTTCGACCTCTTGGAAGAACTAGAGAAAAAGAAAGACGTCGCCTACAAGCAGAAAACAAAAGAAAAAGGCAAAATTGTAGTTGAAAAAAAAATCAAAAAGAAAGAAACAAATGGACGACGAATTCTTCTAATTTTTTGTTTCTGTCTTCTCTTCCTTCTTATCCCTTCTGTCTCTATTCCTATGGGATGCCCTCAAATGCACACAAATTTCTGGATGACTGTAAATATTTGACCCAATTTTTCTAGGTAATATTATCACAATTTTTCTTATAATCTTGTACCTTATGTTTATTGAATGAATGTTGTTTCTCATTTATGTTATGTATGCATATCTTCCATTTTTGAGATGACAAAGGGGGAGAAACATAGAAAAAGCTTGACATCACAGGGGCTTAGCTCACTTCTGACATATATGATACTTGTTTATTGTTTTAGTGATTGGTAGATTGATTTTCAGTTGATTATGAATATATGAAGTGAATGAATAAATGTCGTTTGGCAGATTGTTCTAAATTTTTTGAAAATTTCTCTTTAAAAAAGGAAGCACCTCTTTAGGGGGAGCATTTCAAAACATATAGTTTATCTTATCAAGAGTTGTTTTTCTAAAATTATTTGTCATCATCAAAAAGGGGGAAATTTTTAGCCCCAAGGTTTAAATCATTTATTGATTTTAATGATATCAAACAAAACTTGAATAAGTTACAATGATCTATCATTTAAACATCGTTTTGAATATCTTTTAGTATAAGTTTATAAAACAATGTATGTTCAAATGGTTTTCAATGGTTATTTATGGTTAACACCCACGATTAGGGTTGACCTTGTATTTAACAAGTTTTGGAGTAATTTCAGGAACTAAATCAAGTATTAAGAGTCATTTCTTTAGCTCCCAAACAAAGCATTATGTCAGAATAAAGGCAGAAAGTTCTCAAGAAGATTTCAAGATTTGAGTCGACCCAAAGTCAGGCATGAGTCGACCCAAACGTGCACTCTCTTGGCATCTCCTGCAAAATCATCTCAAAGGCGACCATGAGTCGACCCAAAGTAGATTGTGAGTCAACCCAAGTTGCATGCCTCTCGAAACTTTCCTCCACATCATTCATGAGTGGACTCAAGAGAACCTCTAAGTCAACCCAAAGTACATACCTCTCAGAACTCTCTCTGCACCAACTTTGAGTCGACACAAGACAAGAATGAGTTGAACCAAGGCAAAAATGAGTCGACACAACGCAAGCATGAGTCAACCCAAGACAAGCTTGAGCTGAGACATAAGCAACCAGTCAACCCAATACATCAACTAAAAGGCAGAAGCCTCAATGAGTAGACCCAAACTTCTCATGAGTCCACCTAACCAAAGGCCTGCCATAGAAGACACTATCATTGTGAGTTAACCTAAGTATCAACATGAGTAAACCCACGGGTGAGGAATCCAAATTCTAAGGACATTGAGTTGACTCAGCCTCACTGTGAGTCAACCCAAGGCCACGGTTTTAGCAATTTTTCTGTGCAAATCTCACGTGTTACAACTGTGATTTCAGAGCAATTAAAAGAACGATTTGATTTGCAATGGCTATATTGAAGATTGTTTTTATATAAGGAGATGATTATCAATCATTCCGAGATCGAATCACTAAGAATCACTACATGAATCAAGGAATATAGTATTAAGATTTTAGAATTTCAAAAAGGGGATCTTTGACTACAACGGGATTGTTGGAACTCAAAACTATTTAAGAGAGTATCCATCAATCATATAGACACACATTGAGACACATAGAGATATAATGATACAAAGAGAATAGGCATAAAAAATATAAGAGAGATTATTTAAAAATCATTCACACAAGATCAACAGCTTGAAATTTTGATTTGCTATTCCAAAAGAAAAACCCTATTAGCTATAGTTCATCATTTTGACCCTTTCATCTAATTGGTTTCAATCTATGTCTATTGACGTGATTTAACTTCTTGACCGGGCACCTAATGTAAAGACCAAATTTTTGCCGACACTTTAACCTATGCGTAATTTTACCCTAATTGGCCTAACGAATGTTCAAACCCTATAATTTGAACTACATAAATCCTAATAGTGTTGAAGAAGAGTTCAACACCAAAAAATTTCAAGTACATAGAAACTTAAGTTTAGAACTTAATTAAGATCAAGTTAAGTTTGAAAAACTAAGTTCGATCACCTAGATCACAATCAAGACTTCAGATTTTAGATTAAAGTCCAACATAAAAATTTAAGTCTATGGACTCATTAATTAAGTCAATAAATTAAATTTTAATTTTAAAGCACATAATTAAATAAATTTAATCCATTTCATAAATTAAGTCTTGGAAATTACATAAAAGTCCATTTTTTTAATTAAAGACTAAAAAGGGCCCACATTAATTATCTAAATTATAAATAATAAAATAAAATAATTTTGAAAGGACAAAAAAAGCCCTTTGGCCGGTAGCTTGGAGCCCAAGTGAGGGTCTTGATGCGACAATTTTTGAATTTAAAAAAAAATAGAAAATTAAGAGAAAGATTGGATGTGATGCTTGCTTATTTAATAAGTAAGGATTGTTTGGCCTTTTAATTCATTTTCTACACTAACTAAATTATTGTGGGACGTTATTATACACATAAATATATTTCAAGAAGATAAAAATGCATAGAATAATTAAATTGTGTGAGAAAACTACCCAAAGAAAAAAATTAATGTATTTTTTCCCAAATTCTCATCATGAGACTTAATTCCCATCAACTATTTGGAGTACCTCTTTCGGTGATTTTCTTGCCAAATTAAGTCATCAATTAGTTCCATGAATGACTAATTAAATGTTTTAATTTAATTCAAAAAATTAGGAATTTTGGTGCCTATAAATACCAAGCCATTTCTCAACCTTTCTTCCATTTCATTTTCCAACTACCCACTCTCTCTCTACCTCTCATAGTGCTCGGCAGCCACCAAGGGAGAAAGGGAAAAGAAGAAAAAGAAAAGGAGAAGAATGAAGAAGGAAGAAGAGGAAGGAGGAAAAGAGGTTTAACACTAAAGTTTAGTCCAACTTTCTAGATCAAGAAACAGTAGGTAAAGATGTTCATGAACCTTTTATTTCTTCCATAATATCATGTTCTTAAATCCATTATTCTATAAGATAAAAGTTAGTGGACAAAAATAAACAAAGATGAACAAAGGACTTGGAACCATGAAGATTGTTTAAAACCTTGTTCTATGGAACTTTTAAAAAAATCACAAATGAAGAACAAATAATGTAGGAACTAGTTATGAACCTTCTTATGCTTATATGATGTTATTATGATATGATTGGACATGCCTTGGTTGTGTAGAAATAGGAGATGTTGATGGTTTGTTAAGAATGTGTAAAATAGAGAAGGACAGAATGTTAATTAAGCCCTCCCAACAATTTTCGTATGAACCAAACAAGCCCTAATTAAAAATTTGTTTTTGCCAGGGCTTCTGTAAGATGTCTTGAGTATGTATGATTTTTTGTTCGGCCATAAAATTTATTTTTGAACCCCTTTGACAATTTAAAAACTTCTGTGACAGAGAGGCAGAATCAGATCTCACTTTGAAGCCTTATATCTCTCTCCAACAAAATCCCCTTATGATGATCCACATATCCAGAGCTAGATGCATGAGTCTAGTTTCACCCCATTTTTACAGTTGTTGATTTCATAAAGTACGTTTCGAGTTATAAGATTTTTTCCAAACAGACCCTTATTTCGACATCCTCTGTTGTACTAATTTTTAGACAACTTTCTGTATACAACCAGTGTTTGGTATCTTCATACGAAATGTAGATAACATCCTTATGGACCTCTCTGTAAAGTTTCAGAATATTTCAGTAATGTTGGATATTTTTAAATTTTTTTAGAACCTCTGTGACAGATTTTGGAAATGCATTATGTTCTAAGATGTGAAGTGTTTAATGCTCCATTTACCTTAAGTCTTGTTTGTTTATTGTTTAAGCATCATCCATTAGTTTAAATGTATATTTATGGATGAAATATTCATTTTATAATCTCAACTTATGTTACGGCATCTCTCATGCATGGATCGGGTCTAGGGTGGGGTGTTCACCCTATTTCTAGCTCGGCTAGGTTTAAATTTTGTCGGACTTTGTTATGGTTGTTGTCAAGTTCACGTGGATGTTACTTGGGTTGTGATTTTGTGATGGAGAGGGTGGTTTCCCTTCCATGTTAGAACCATTTGATGGGTTGAGAGTTTATTAGTGCACCGTGTCGAACTTTTGAACATAGCGCGGATGTCATGGACTCAGATGGACGGTAGTAACGGGGTGGTTCACCTGACTGTGCCCCGCCGCCCTTGGGGCATTCATGAGCTAGTTGAGTATGTCACTCGGATACGGATCATGGTGTGACAAGGTGGGTCTTTCAGATCGATTTTACCCGGGACTTCCATTGAACCGGTGGATATGTAATCCACTGTGAATCATGAGACTGCTGTGGGGGACCGTATCCGACAGTCTAGTGGCCTATTTTGCTTCAAGTTCAAGTGTCCAAGTTTTGGGTGGTTGTTGTGTTTTGTCGGATCCTTTCGGCGTAAAGGAGTCCAGGTCGTGAATCAGGATTTACATCATTTTTGCATGTCATATTCTGTTACATCCTGTTGTATGTACTTAAGTGTTAGAAATATTGGGTTCAGAAGATTCTTTCTGGGCTTCGTAGCTCATGGCGTTTCATGCCAGGTTTTGAGGAAGAGTCAGTACTGGAGGAGCAAGAAGAGGCATACGTTGAGCTGTGGCTCACTTAGTCGATCAAATGTTGAAGACTTGTATTTTTTTTGTAATGACCTATTTGTAATTTCTTTTAAGTTTTTGTTAGCTTTTATCTTAAAACAGGGCGTACAATGTGTAGTGCAAGAATACTAAATATTATTACCATATGATAAATATTAATCAATATAGAATGTTTGCCTTTAGAATAACCTAATTACTATATTTATGTCTTATAACGAATCGAATTTTCTGGGCGTTACAACTTGGTATCAGAGCATAGGTTTAGTGAACCTTAGGCGTGACTTACGGAGAAGCCTTGCGACCGTTTAGCGAAAACTCTATCTTAACTCTATATTTTAACACTTATGCATAAGTTATGAACAAAGAAATCTTTATTATATGAACTGAGTCTATTATTTTCTTTGTAGGATGTCTTCTGATTCCCAGTCTAACCCAGAGGAGTTCTTTGGGGAGGTGATTAATCTAGATGATGAGGTCTTACCTGATGCATGAGAGATGGACGAGCCTCTAGACGTTGAGGCCCTAGCTTGGTTCCCCTAGGAGGATATAGACGATGATGCACACAATAAACTCAGTGATGTCGAGTCTGACGATGCGCGCAGCGAGGTGATTGATATGGATTACGCACCATCAGTTGAGGAAGATGATGGGATTCCACGTCTGTGAAGGCAGCTGAATGCCGCAGAGGTGTATCCGGATGGCACTTTTGTCTATGCCTGGGTGGTCCTACTCGTACGTTGCAGATGGAAGACGCCGGTTTATGCATACTATTTCTTTGGGCCACTACGTGTCCTAGAATAGGCGGGGAATCATACAATTATGTTAGATGTGCCCCAAGGCTTTGTTGATAGGGTGGGGAATGCTACTCCCCACAAATTACTCCAGCGTCAACGTCCACTTGACGAAGACCGCATCTTTGGCCTAGACGAAGATTTAGACTTTAACAATAATCTGACCTATACGGAGTGGCCAATGATGGTCACCGATCGCGAGGAGCAAAACCCAGTCGCAAATGGAGATTGGTACGTGAAGGTGCACTGGGAGTGCTACGGAATCCCGAAAGTGACATGGGAGTTGGAGATGTTAGTCCGTAGGGACTATCCCCAGTTGTTCGTGCAGTAGGGCAGTATGTGTGATAGGGACAGTAGATGCTAGGACTTGTTTTGAACACTGTTAAAGTCTTAGCAAATTTTGTACATCTGTTCCCCCTCTATGTAATCAGAAACACTTTTGTCTTGTAATCCTGTAACAACTTATATATATGATGTGTTCGGTTTATGTGAAATCCAGACTTTGTATAAGTGTTGGTAAAGCAAAAAGAATATTAAAACAAATCATGTGCTAAGTAAGAATAAACTTGTTACTTACTAAAACATCACACTTACACAATGTCTTAACCATGATATTAGGAGGTAAAAGAAGGTTTCTAGGAGATCCTTACTTGATATTTCTTGAACATGGGATGAACTTCCTAGTTCCCTTGAACTCCTCTTCTTTTCTTATTCTTCTTCTTCTTTCTTCTTTCTTCTTTCTTCTTTCTTCTTCTCCTTATCTTTCTGTTTTTCTTTTTCTTTCTTTTCTTTTTCTTTCTTCTTTCTTTTCTTTTTCTTTCTTCTCCCTTCCCCCTTGAGGCTGCCAAAAATGAGGAGAGCTAGAGAGAGAGTGGGAGCATGGAGAAATGGGGAAAAAAGTTGGGAAAAGGTGGGGTATTTATAGGCCAAAATTATAAATTTTTGAAGACTTGAAAATTAATTTATTTCCCATGAAAATTGTCATTCCATGTCACTATTTGGATGACATCAAAGACCAATGAGTCTTTCAAGAGTACAAGGGTCTTGTCTCTTCAAAATGATGAGAATTGGAGAAAAAAATACATTAATTTTTCTTTGGGTAGTTTTCTCCCTCAATTTAATTATTCCATGTATTTTTATCTTCTTCAAATATATTTATGTGTATCATTATCTCCCACAATCAATTTATTCATGTAGAAGATGAATTAATAACCCAAAAATATCTTACTTATTCCACACTCAACCATCACATGCCATATTTCTTTCTATTTTCTATTTTTCAAAATAAACTAAAATTGTCCCATCCAAACAACTCTCACAAGGGACTGCCGGCCAAGGGTAAATTTCTCATTTCAAAACTATTTTATTTTTGTTATTTTTATAATTTAGATAATTAATGTGGGTCCCATTTTGTCTTAAATTAAAAATTAGATTTTTTGTGCAATTTTCCAAGACCTAAACTATGAAATAGATTAAATTTAATTAATTGGGTTCTAGAATTACAATCTAATCCATTTATTTAATTTATGAATCTATGGGCTTGAATTTTCATGTTGAACTTTGATCCAAAATCTCAAGTCTAGATTGTGATCTAGGTGACCGAACTTAATTCTTAAAACTTAACTTAAATTTCTTAAGTTTTACTTCATGACCATAACTTCTTAGCTTCTTTTAGGGTTTAGAGAGCTCACATTCTAGGGTTAGAACCCCTTGTCACAATTTACGTAATTGTACATCTTTATTCTACGTTTAGTGCTTAATGACAATGTCGTGAAAAGTGAGGCGTCACAGTTATTTATAAGGAATTATAGAGGAATATTCACAGAGAATACGCGTAAGAATTAAAGAATTTTATTCACAAAAGATTTATTTACAATGATCTTTTTTTTCTTGTCATTTTTTTTAGAGGGGGATTAAATACAAGGATTCGGTGTTCTTTTTTCAGGATTTGCGTTGCATTTTCATATTTATACGAATACATATTCACGGATGTTAGGATATAGTAAGGCATAGACCGAATTAGTTACGTTAACACCCGTAGATATAAAGTGCCAGTGGTGACAGGCATGGACACAAAACAGGAGAGAACAAAACTGCCTCGTTTCAACATCTTAATAGAGGAGGCTCCACGGCATGTGAGAATGACATGGCGCGCGCTAGGTGAACATGGCGTGCGCTATGTGGAGGTGGCGCACGCCAGGTGTGGTCAGGTTTGAGACTAGATTCTGATCCCCTAGATTTTCTATTAAAAAGGGAGTCCAGCCTTCTTTCAAACATCCATTCCTGATTCTGTAAATGGCTTCTTCCACCAAAAATTATCTGTCTTGCTGGACCGACGAATTTACCCAGATCAAGCAAACCAATTTTGTAAATTTCGATTTAAACGCTCTTTTCCATCTGAGATCTATGAGGGTGGATTGGAATTTCCTGAAGGCATCCACTCAACTGTGGGATCCGGCGGCTCATACTTTTAGGCTTGGAGATGAGGAGCTCTGTCCGACCATCGAAGAGTTTGAATCCATTCTTCATCTTTTCCCCCGAGCAGAGGTTTTGATCTTTTTATCATCGGTGAATCCGAAGAAACTCCTGCGGAATTTATGTGGGTTGAGCAGTAGTGAGGCTTCCCTCGTTCTGCATGGTGGGGTTCTTGATACATCCTGCCTGGTGAGCCATTTTCGTCCTGCCGGCTCTCTTTTTTATTTTACCCTGCAGTTTTGCCGTCGTTTTTCCCTGTGCATCTATTTTCTGGC
>JAUTBS010063891.1:0-13444 GCA_032361285.1 Aequorea victoria
TTGTTTTAAGCCGAGTTTTATTACCTTGACCCTTTTTCTCTCTCCCGAGACCTTTTGAGATTGTCCCGAGCTTCTTCGTTGTTGGGCCGAGACCCAACGTTTTCTTTTTATTCTAAGTCGAATTTTGTCACCCGCACCCTTTTTGCTCTCCCGAGACTTTTTGAGGTTGTCCCGAGCTTCTTCGTCGTTAGGTCGAGGTTCGATAATATCTTTTTTTCTAAGCCAAGTTTTATCACTCGCACCCTTTTTCTCTCTCTCTCTCTCTCGGGACCTTTCGAGGTTGTCCTGAGCTTCTTCGACGTTGGACCGAGACCCGACGTTTTCTTTTTGTTCTAAGCGGGATTTCGTCACCTGCACCATTTCTTCTCTCTCCTAAGTCATTCCAAGGTTGTCTTGAGCTTCATCATCGTTGTGCCGAGGCCCGGTGTTTTCTTTTCGTTCTAAGCTGGGTTTTGTCACCCGCGTTCTTTTTTCTGTCGTTTTGGACTTTTCGAGGTTGTCCTAAGCCGCGAGGTCATTGAGCTTTATCCCGACACCTTCTTTCTCGCCAATGGTTGGATACTCATCGCTCGTATATTAAACTTTCGTTTGAGATCGTCTCGAGCATATAAAAGCTCGTCGTTCTGACACCCTCTCTTACTATTTGTTGTCTCTCCTTATAAAAAAAAAGGGAAAAATTATTGGGATTTTATATAAAACCATGTTCAAATATTTTATATTATTTTAATAATAATATATGAATTGTCTCAGCCTATTTATATCTGTGTTTATAGACAATGCATTATTAATTTGTTATAATTAATATGCAGAATGTCGGTAATTATACACAGTATGAATTCTGGTAAGTAGAGTTTGGCTTACTTGCAGAAAATCAGAAATTTAGTTTTTGTATAATTAAATTAGTTCATAACCTAGATAGGGTTGACATCCTATCGGTATAGCTGCGAACACAATTCTAGTGGTTTATCTTAATCACATAAATTTGTTTGATAATTTAAGAAAGATTGTATTCGGTACACCAGAAATGTATTGAAGAGATCCAAAGGTGAAATTAAAATTCATATATTAACATAATTGGACTTACACAATTTCACAGTTTACTCGAGGGGTCATAGATTCTTAATCCTGAGAAATACTGAATGCTGACGTGTTTTATTATTTATTATTTTGAATTAGTTACAGGCAAAATGCAATCTTATTGTTTCAATATACCCTCTAGTTTGGGTAATAAATATTAGAATGTGATCAGTGTTATATTTCAGAAGAATATGTGCCCAGAATAATTTTGGAATGTAATACCCCTTAATAAATTCATAAATTTTGTTGCTACCACTAAATCTGATCAGTAAATTATTAATTTAATTCGGTAGTATATCAAATAAGTTAAAATTTGATAATCAAGGATTGTAGATATTGATGAAATTAAATTATCAGTAATTAAATTTTAATAAGTGAATATTGAAAATTTAATACAAAAAATCATATTATGTGTTGTATAACTCGATAAATAAAAACTCTTATCATTATTATCTCAGATAATTAAATTGGAGTACAGTTGTAATTGTTTAGTAGAATTAATTACAATTAAAAGAATTAGAAATATATCACGGGGTGCTAATATATAATTTCTTAATTTTTTTGAAAGTCAATTTAATTATTATTCTTGGATTCAAAGTGTAGTCCATAATTGCATATCAGATGCCTCTCCTTATTTATAAATATGAGCCTTATTCTAATTTAAGTTAGAACTCGTATTGGTAGATGACGACTAGAGTTTTAGTCAGAAAAAAGAGAGGAGAGGCGGCGGTCAGATCGGACTCTTGTTGATCTTGCAATCAGATCATATGCCTGAACATCCGAGGAGTTGTAGTTCTGATTCAAACCTACTGGAATTAGTAGGTAACTTGCAGATCAGGTCTCTCTCCTCACTTGACCTAATCTATAAATATGTGGTTTAGGCTTATATTTTTAGATTAGGGTTTAAGAACTCATTTGGTAGACGATAATTAGGGTTTAAGAACTCATTTTGTAGACGACGACAAGGGTTTGAGAGATCAGAAAAGGGAGAGAGAAACGACAACTAGATTGGTGATCTTACAATCAGATCATACACTAGAAGATCCGAGGAGTTGTAGTTTTGATTTAAAACTTACTGAAATTAGCAAGTAAATTTTTCAAATTCCGGGTAATCGTTAATTAATCTGTATTAAGATCTAATATAAGATTTATAGGCGATTTATTCGGTGAATCCAACAATTGGTATCAGAACCAATGGTTATGATTAGATTTTAATACGGATTACATGTTGTCTAACATTAATCTAGTTAATTGATCTACGCGAATGTTAGATCTAGGTTAACCGTTGTGATATATGATGATTTGTTAAATTAAATCCTCTATTTAAGACTTTATTTTTATTTTTGATTCGGATTCAGCGGCGGTTTGGACCGCAATTCTTTGTAAATAATTAATTTTATTTAAAAGAGATGTGAGATTGCAATTTTAAAAAATATATATATATATATAATTCGATTGGAAGATTCAAGAAGAACAAGGAAGAGATGGTGATCTGGTTTAATCAAAAGCCATTGATGATCGACAACGCAAGAAGTCAGGGAACGGGTCGTGTGTTTGGCAGAAGAACAAAACCCCTCAGTTACGATTCGAAGGCTATTTCTGTAGTCGTTGTTTGTTTACCTGTATACAAACGCATATGTTTATGTATATGTATGATGATATGAACAGAAAGTAATGAAGGAATAGCCATGTCTTCATCGAGATATTTGATGCATCGAATCACTCCGTTCTTCATGGCTCGAATTTGGCACAATCAGAGGTTTCGTATTCTACTACGCTGCCCGAAACTCCATCAACGTCTTCACCTCCATCTCCATCCCCATCTCCTGATGCAATTCACATGACTGAGAATTGCGTGCGGAAAATGAAAGAGCTGCGGCACAGAGGGCGATTCCGAAACCAGTAGAAGCAGGGCGGTGCTGGGCCGTGGCAGCAGTGGCAACGCGCAAGCGCGACTGGCGCAGGCGGCGGTGACTGGGTGACAATAGCAAGAAACCCTAGCTGCTTCATCACATTGCAGGGTGAAGATGAAACAGGAGTGGCGGCTGCGTTATTTCTTATTTATTTTATTTTATGTTTAGAACCTTTACACATGAACAACATAGATTAAAAAGATCTTACCGTAAATTTTTTTTTTTATGAAAAGTAATGTTATTTTTTATAATTATT
Organism: Aequorea victoria; assembly: GCA_032361285.1. Lineage (NCBI taxonomy): Eukaryota > Metazoa > Cnidaria > Hydrozoa > Leptothecata > Aequoreidae > Aequorea > Aequorea victoria. The sequence goes on from JAUTBS010063891.1 coordinate 3,247, forward strand.
TTTCAAAATTAATTAAAAACAAAATTTTAATTTGTTAGTTGAATTAATTTTAATTTATGAGTTATTTTAATTTAAATAATTTATTTTATTTTAAATAATTAAAATTAAAAAAATATTTTTTGCATGAAAAATTAAATATTTCCTTATGAATTACTTTTTGAAAATAAAATCGTTTTTGTCCCTCAAGTTAAATATGAAGTGGGTGAGCATATTTTAATTAAATCTCACGGCCTCCATTAATTTTTTATATGTGATGTAATTAATTCACCTCCGCAACGGAGAGTTTTAGTTGCGGATATCACTAGAATAAAACTCTTAAGTGATAATTCTCATAATTAAATAGTAAGTATGACCGATCCCCCAACAGAGAGGTTCATTACGAATAGATTTTAATTTTGAGAATAAACTAATGGTATATACTTATGATATAATTAATGATATTCTCCCCAACAGATTCATTGTTATTATTTATATGGTCAAATATACTTATTATTTAATCATGTTGAACAGAGATTTTCTGAACTGTTCAGATAACTAAATTAAAAAACACAATTTGTCTAATTTGAAATGAATGAGATTAATTCCCAACGAGAAATCGAATTCTAAGAAAATTAAATTAACTGACAGAATTTGTTTTAATTGACGGTCAATGGAAATCAATTTAAAATTAATTCAAATAATTTTTTTTCTTCATAAAATCTAATTGAATTAATATTCTTTTTTTTTCAGATAAAATGGGCAGTTCATTCAATTCCCTCACTTCGATACTAAAGGAAAACAAACTAACTGGATCAAAGTTTATCGAATAGAAAAGAAGTCTTGACATTGTCCTAACGGCCGAGTACTTCAAATCTATTTTAACAAAATCATGTCGGACAGAGCCGGTAGAGGGCGCACCCGAAAAAAAAGTCCAGGCCTACCATTCTGTGGTGAATATTACTAAACGACCATCGACTTCTTACCCGAAATGGAAGAAGAAGAAGAAAATCAAAGTTCAGAAGAAACATCCGATTGTTAAAACTAAAGAGAAGACTCAAGGGGTAAGAAAGCAGTCGAAAGGAAAGTACTATTTTTCCATCAGGCATGATATTAGAAGAAGTATTTTCCGATCTTCTTAGCAAAGCACGGTAATGGACAAAGTAACAATTTTTCATTCACAGTTGAAGCATATTTTGTGGTGACATTTACAGGAACCTACTGTGTAGATTCAGGAGCCACTAATCATGTTTGCAATTCTTTGCAGGAGTTCTAAATAACTAGACAATTAAGTGATGTAAAAATATTTTTGTTCATGAGTGACGCAAATAAAACAGCAGTAGTAGCAGTAGGAACTTTTATTCTTGATTTTGGTAATAATAGGAGAATAACATTGGAAGATTATTTTTATGTGCCAACAATTTAAAAGAATTTAATTTTAATTTCAAAATTAGTTATGAATGGATATTCGGTCATTTTTAATAAGAATATTTTTATTAAATTTGGTAGTTCTTATATCTGTTCTGGTACATTGGTGAACAATCTATATATTATCAAACCTATTCAACCGACACTGCTTAATACTGAATTGAATAATTCTAAAGGAAATCATTTAAGAAGAGAGGAACCTTCTTTATCGAACTAAACATATTTTTGACACTTACGCCTTGAGCATATTAATTTGAAAATGATTCAAAGACTGGTTTCAAATGGGCAATTAAGCTCATTGAAAGTGGAGGTACTTCTAGTCTGTGAATCCTGCTTGGAAGGTTAAATGACCAAGAGACAATTCTCGGCTAAGGGCTATAGAGCCAAAGATGTGTTAGAATCGGTTCACTTCGACTTGTGTGGACCCATGACTATCGGGGAAAAAGGTGGTTTTCAGATAGAAATGATGAAAGATGAAAGACATTCCTTATGCTTTGACACTCAGAAGTCTCATGTATGGCATGCTATGCACTAAACCTAACATATCTTTTGTCGTAGGCATGGTTAGCAGATTTCAGTCTAATTCAGGCGAAGAACATTGGACAACGGTAAAGTACATTCTCAAGTATCTAAAAAGAACTAGAGATTATGTGTTGCTTTACCAGGCTAAAAGTCTTGTGCCCACTGGGTACACTAACTCAGATTTTCAGTCGGATAGAAAATTCAGTAAGTATCACCTGATTCGAGAAGTCGACCAGAGAGGTGATGTGGTTGTGACCAAGATTGCATCAGCAGATAACCTGGCTGTTCCTTTTAGAAAGAGCTTAACGGTTAAGATTTGAGATTGTCACATGGTTTTAATAAAAAGTGGGAAATTGTTGGGTTTTTTTTATATAAAACCAGCGTCAGACATTTTATACTATTTTTTAATAATATAATGGATTGTCTCAGCCCATTTATATTTGTGTTTGTAGAAAATATATTATTAATATTTATAATTAATATGAAAAATGTCGATAATTATACACAGTACGAATTCTGGTAAGTAGAGCTTGGCTTACTTGCAGAAGATCAGAAACTCAGTTATTGTATAATTAAATTAGTTCACAGCTTAGATAGGGTTGACATCCTATTGGTATAGCTGCGAACACAATCTCAGTGGTTTATCTTAATCACAGAAATTTGTTCGATAATTTAAGAGAGATTGTGTTCGGTACATCAGGAATGTATTGAATAGAACCAAATGTGAAATTAAAGTCCATATACTGACATGATTGAAGTTACACACGGTTTTCTCATGGGCTTATAAACTTTTAATCCCAAAAAATATTGAATGCTGACGTATTTTATTATCTATTACTTTGAATTATTTACGGATGAGATTCAATCTTATTATTTCAATAGACCCTGTAGTTTGGGTAGTAAATATTAGAATATGATCCGTGTTATATTTCGGAGGAATTCGTGTCCAGAATAACTCTGAATTGTAATACACACTTGATAAATTCATAAGTTTTATTGCTACCAGTAAACCTGATCAGTGGATTATTAATTTAATATGGTAGTATATCAAATAAGTTAAATTTTGTAATCAATGATTGTAGATATTGTTAAAATTAATTTGTTAGTAATTAAATTTCACTAAGTGGGTATTGAAAAATTTAACACGGAGAATCATATTATGTGTTATATAACTCAGCAAATAAGAACTCTTATCTTTATGACCTGAGATAATTAAATTGAAGTGCAGTTGTAATTATTTAGTGAAATTAATTACAATTAAAAGAATTAGAAATATATCACGGGGTGTTGATATATAATTTCTTAATTCTTTTAAAAGCTAATTTGATTATTATCTTTAGGTCCACAGTGTAATCCATAATTACAGATCATGTCCCTCTCCTCACTTGACCTAATCTATAAATAGGTGGCTTAGGCTCATATTTTCAGATTAGGGTTTATAAAATCATTTTGCAGACGACGATTAGGGTTTAAGAACTCATTGTGTAGATGACGACAATGGTTTAAGAGATCAGAAAAGAGAGAGAGAGAGAGGAGGCAGCCAGATCGTTGACCATCCACTGGGCTATTGCTGATTTTGCAATCAAATCATACACCGAAAGATCCGAGGAATTGCAGTTCTGATTCAAACCTACTGGAATCAACAGGTAAATTTTTAAACACTAGGTCATCATTAATTAATCCATAATAAGATCTAATCTAAGACTTGTAGGCAATTTAATTCCACGAATTCAAAAAAAAAAACACGGGTCTTTGCTACTCACACATTGTTCTATGCCCTATATCCTAGGTTTTATTCTATTCGCAAGGCCACCCCAGACCTCAATAATGTTGAGTCCTATTCTGACACTCTTTCCTCTCCTCTCTATCTTTTATGAGTTTTTGGAGACTTATCATTGCTCCATCGAACTCTATTTTTACACTTGTTTGGACCAGATCTCTGAGCAGGCGACTTTGAAAGATAGACCCTCACTTAATGAAAATATCAATGGCAGAAGATAACGCTAATACTGGCATGATAAGGGCCCTGTTGGAAATGCAAAAGGGTTATCGATGGCATAACTCTCACACTCCATAATCAGGCCCAGGCTTAGTGCCAGGTAGAGATTCGGGCCCTCAAGGCCAATTAATTGCCACGTCTGGGAGAACAAGCCCCACAAGATGGGGTTGTTGATGATCACCCCTGGGAATACAATTTGTAAGATGCCGAATTACTGCTAAGAGCTAGGCTTGTCATTATTGCACCTGTAGCAGTTATAGTGGATCCTCCCTTAGCCCAAGAGGCACAGTTGGCCAAAATAATTGATAAATTGGAGAATGTGTTGAGGAAAGAAAAAGGGGTGGACGAATACATGTTGGACATTTGAGGCCTTTACCTCTACCATAATGTTAAGATCCTGAAGAAATTTAAAATGCCGGACATAGAGAAGTTTGATGGCACTGGGGATCCCCAGATCCACTTACGGATGTACATTGGTACTCTATCTTCCATGGGAATCGACGACTAGCTAAAGGTATACCTATTTCACAGGTCTCTGTTAGGGCAGCTCAGTGATGGTTCCTATCTTTCAAAACCACAAAGACCAGAACATGGGAAGACATTACCACCGCTTTCGTAGGACAATACAACTATAACGTCCAGTTGGATATGACAGCTCGGGAACTGGAGACCACCAAGAAAGACATCATAGAGGCCTTTGTGGACTTCCTGACCCACTGGAGGGGAAAGGCCACAAAAATGGCCAACAGGCCAATAGAGAAGGAACAAGTCTAAATTGTGGCGAAGAACTTGCAGCCAAAGTTCAAGAAATATTTGATCACTCAGTCGCCTATAACATTTAAGCAGTTGTTTGATGTAAAAATACAGATTGAGGATGCCAGCCAAACTAGGGACATTGAGAAAGGAGAATGGAGATGGAATTAGAAGCTCTAGAGGTCATTCTAGAGCAACTACCCCACCAATCAAATGAGTAATAACCCACCCCATAACAACACCAACTCTATAACGACTGCTGCAGAAGTCAACCTTCTCAACCCACAGTCAGACCAGGTAAATCCACCTTTTCCATCTAGGATCCAGAAAAGGGCATTTACCAAGTTGAGTGTGTCGCTCTCTATCTTGTTCACCAGGCTGATGGAGAGAGGACACCTTAAGCCTCTTGTTCACTTTCGAAAGAAGTTTTTATAAATGAATAAAGAACATAAATTATCCTCTATTCGAGTGGAATAGTAGTAAGTAGGGTGTCGGTCTACAGGAATATGAAGGCTGAGTTGATAAAGTTCTTTCAATTAATTATTACAATAATTCTGAAAATAATTTTTGATTTATTTGAGAAATAAGCTAAATAAAGATTAAGCTAAGTACATGAGGATAAATGGTGAAAAGACTAAGGGTTTTGAATCCACTCTAAACTCGTAGCAACGATTTATATATTGATTAAGGAATTATTGTTTGAGTTTATCTTGATTCGTTAGGCTACAAGCACTAATGAGATCATCAAGAATATTATTATAATTAAGATCCGGCATAAAATATCTTAACTAAGTACGAATCGTCTTTGACAAAGTCTTAGCACGACTCGTCTTCGTCTTAGCATAATCTATCTCAAATCTTAATTATATAACACAATAGTACCATTGTATAATAATGCATTTGAAATCACAGAAAATAAACACATATTGGAGAAAAATTTGTTTATTAAAAACTTGGATTAAATCCAAGAACATGAAATTATACAACCACATATTCAAATAATACATTTCAAAAAAAATACATAAATCTAAATTTTACTTGTTTAGAGCTTCATCTACTCCCTAAGAGGGAGGAGCCTAACCACTCATAGATGAGGGATTTGCCAAGGATTGGAGCACGGCCACCATGGAGAACTTTTGAATTTCTTCTCTTTAAACTCTTAGGAGAATTCTGCAGAGAATTCTCATATTTTTGAAACCTTTCAGGTTTCCCTTTTCCAAAATCCTTCTGCCTCTCTCGTCCTCTCATTTTCCTCCTCAAACACTTAGGACAATACATATATATATGGAGAGAAATATGAGACATAAGAGACAAACCAAATTCTTCAAACCAATCCAGCAAATTCGTCAAACCAATCAGTCAAACCAAGGGGTGGAATCCAGTGTGGCTGGTGCTTGTACACTTCAATAAAAAAACATATCAACTAATGTTTCTTCTAAGACTTGAACCTTAGACCTCAAGCTTAGAAGAAGCACTCTAAACCACTTGGACTGCACAATCACTTGTCTTCAAAGCTCCTCATTAAACTTATAAGTGTAGCTTATAGCATCTTATTGCTCTTTTACTACGTTGTAGTTCCATTCATTCTCAAGTACCTGAAATTATTAAAAATGTTACAAGTGCATAAGTAGAATAAATAAATGAAGTAACTAATATATTTTAAAGGGCTAAAAGATGTCCATTTAGACACCTATCAGCTGACTATAAAGCACCCCAAAACTTAGAAACAAAACGTGGATCACGATTCGAAAAAATAGAAACAGGTGAACCATGAAGCCTAACTATCTTTCTCACGTACAACTGTGCCAAACGATCGAATGTATAAGTCATCTTGATGGCAATGAAGTGAGCTGACTTTGTAAGTCGGTCCACTATTACCTAAACTACGTCATGCCCACTCCGTGTATGAGGAAACCCAGATACAAAATTCATCGTGATGTTCTCCCATTTCCACTCAGGTAGTGGTAATAGTTGAAGCTTTCCCGCGGGTCTTTGATGCTCGATCTTCACTTACTGATAAGTAAGACACTGCACTACAAATTCTGCTATATCTCTTTTCATGCCATTCCACCAAAATTTTCCTGAAGATCTCTATACATCTTTGTTCCTCCCGGATGAATGCTATACCCAGAACTATATGCTTCAGTTAAAATTTCTTTCCTTAGCTCATCATTGGCAGGTACGCACACCCAATCTCTGAATTTAAGAACTCTATCATTACTGATGCTGAAATCCTTAACCTCTCATTTGTGCAACTTCTCCACATTCTTCTTGCATTGAAGATCATCCAATTGAGACACACGGATTCTCTCTAACAAGGTCGGACTCACAGTCAACTGACTATACAAGGCCATTTCTCCACGTTGCAGTAATCTCACTCCTATCCTTCTCAAATCTTCTACTAAATGATGTTGAACCGTTAACAATTTCAAGCTACCACCCAAAGATTTCCTACTCAATACATCTTCCACAACGTTCGCCTTTCCTGAATGATAAAGTATCTCGACATCATAGTCATTCAACAATTCAAGCCATCGCCTTTGCCTTAGGTTGAGCTCTTTCTGAGTGAAAATGTATTTCAGACTCTTATGATCGGTGTAGATCTCACAAGATTTCCCGTATAAATAGTGGCGCCAAATCTTCAGTGCAAAAATAATAGCTGCCAATTCTAGATCATGTGTGGGGTAATTCTTCTCGTGAACTTTTAACTGGTGTGAAGCATAAGCTATCACCTTACGATGCTGCATCATAACACAATCTAACCCTTGGTGAGATGCATCACTGTATATCACAAAGTTTCTGCCCTCCATTGGTAGTGAAAGAACTGCAGCCGAAGTGAACTTTTGTTTGAGCTCTTAAAAATTGTGCTCACATTTATATGTCCATTCATACTTCGCCCCTTTTCGAGTAAGGCTTGTAAGCGGCAGGGCAATACGAGAAAACCCTTCCACAAACCATCGATAGTAGCCATCCAGTCCCAAGAAACTACGTATCTCAATCAATGACGTTGGTCGCGGCCAATCAACAATTGCCTCAATCTTGCTGATGTCCACAGATACTCCATCCTTGCTGACAATGTGGCCAAGAAAAGATACGCTGTCCAACCAGAATTCACACTTCCTGAACTTGGCATATAACCACTTCTCCCTGAGGGTTTAAAAACCTCCCTTAGATACTCCTCATGCTCCTCCTTACTTTTACAGTAGATCAAAATATCATCGATGAACACCACGAAAAAGTGATCCAGCTGAGGTTTGAAATTTTTGTTCATCAAATCCATAAAAGCCGCTGGAGCATTAGTCAAACCAAAAGACGTGACTAAGAACTCGTAGTGACCGTAATGAGTCCTGAAAGTTTTCTTCAAAATATCTTCCTCTTTAACCTTTAGTTGGTGATAGCCTGACCACAAGTCAACCTTGGAAAACACCTTTGCTCCTTGTAACTAGTCGAACAAATCGTCTATACGCGGAAAAGAGTACATATTCTTGATGGTAACCTTATTGAACTCCTTATAGTCAATGCACAGCCGCATAAACCCATCATTCTTCTTAACAAACAACACTGGAGCTCCCCACGGTGAAATACTGGGTCTAATGAAATCCTTATCGAACAACTCTTGCAACTGGACCTACAATTCCCTTAACTCCAAGGGTGCCATCCTATACAGTGTCTTAGCGATGGGCGTAGTACCAGGCAGAAGATCTATCGAGAACTCGATCTCACGATCAGGAGGAATACCAGGTAGGTCCTCGGGGAAGACATTCAGGAATTCCCTTACAATAGGAAGCTCATCCAACTTCATCTTAGGTGCCTTGGTGGCCACCACACAAGCCAAAAGGCCTTCACAACTTTTCCTCAACACCTGATTTGTATGAAAGTCAGTTACCCTCACGTCTCTCTAAAAGAAGAACTTTGGTTGTCCGGGTATATTGAAGACTACCCTCTTATAATAACAATCAATTATTGCATGATATTTAAAGAGTCAGTCCATACCCAAAATGACATCAAAATCCCAAATTGCTAGCGATATAAGATCCACCGATAGACTTCTACCATCGAACTCCAGTACTCTAAGATGACACACCTCACGTAGTAAGACCATGTCCCCAACAAGAGTGGACACAGAAAGGCATACATCCAAAGGCTCTACCGTAATTGATAAGTAATGCAAGAACTCGGGTGAAGCAAAAGAGTGCGTAGAACTAGAATCAATAAAAGCTCTAGAAGGTACATATGATATAATGATAGTACCTTGCATCACAGATGGTGTGGGTAACTGGCCCTGTTGTAAGTAGGCTATCTCTGGTCCCCTTGACGATTATACTGTTGGCCCTGAGCCGGATCATTGTTACGTGCATGCGGCCTTTGATTCTACAATGACGGTTGTGCTTGTTGTCCTCCCGTTCCCCTATTCCTACAATCAGGGGTTATGTGGCCAGTCTTTCCATAAGTGCAGCACTTCCTTCGTGTACCATCACAATGAAATCCTCGCGAATGAATCTGTACACATCAGTTACTTGTACTTTTGTTTTGTTGCCTTGCATCATTACCAACCCGAGCCTGAGGCTAGTTTTGAGTAAAGGTCTTCTTAGTTGGGTTACCGCCTCTAAATGTGTTTCCTACTGGTTTTGAATCTCTAAACATCTTAGGTTGTAGCTCCCTACTTTTCTGTGCATCAACCAGACTCTTTTCGGCCAACAGAGTCTTGGTCACCAACTCATATAAGGTATTAGTTTCAAACAATGAAACCCTATTACGAATAGCCAGGCGTAGACCTCTTTCAAACTGAACTACTTTATCTTTCTCTTTAGCCACGTATTACGGTGTGAACCTAGACAACTCTGCAAATTTTGCTTCATACTCAACCACTGTCATCCCCTTCTATTCCAGCATCAGGAACTCCACTTGCTTCTGCTTTTTGATCGCCACCGGATAGTATTTGTCGTCGAACAATTCTAGAAGTATCTTCCAGATAAGTTCCTATTCTCTTATTTCATATTGGCGTTTCACCATACGCAACCAATGCTCTGCCTATCCTTCCAATACATAAGTTTCCAACGATACCTTGTACTTATCAGTGCAGCCCAATCTATCAAAAATCTTCTCCATGCGTAGTTTCCATGTTTCTGCGTCATTCGGACTGATGGACCCCTTAAAGGTCGGAGGATTTTCTTTCAAAAACTTCTTAAATATCGAGCCCTTGTCCAAGCTCATAGGTCAATCTGCGCCTACTACCCTTTTCTGAGGCTGATGCCCAGCGATCATGCTTGCCAAGGCTTGGAGAGCCTGGTAAACCCCCTCAGCAGTCTGAGCGGTTGGAGCGACAGGGGCAATTGGGGCAACTGGAGCAGTCGGTGCTAATGGAGTATGTCAAGCCCCGCCCCGACCTTCGGGCACGGAACCTGAGGATGAGTACTCAACCCATCGCGCATAACATCATACATAACATTTCGAGCATACTTTTTTTTTTCTTATAAGGAAACATAAAGACTTCATCTCTGGACCCATCAGAACATCCAT
>JAUTBS010064002.1:0-13439 GCA_032361285.1 Aequorea victoria
TTTTCAATATTGCTTTAATCTTTCCGCTGCATACTCATTATCTTTAAAGCAATTAAAAAGAGTTTTAAGAAAGTCTTAAAAGAGAAAAATATTAAAAATTTGCCATCAACCCATTCACCCCCCCTTTGGGTTGATTGTACCTAAGCTCAAACACCTTAGTGTACCCAACAATGATGTTGAATACAAAATTTGAGAATCATGTTTTTCACCAAAACAGACAACAATAACTTCATGAAAGTTTGCCTATTCATCCTATGTTGGTCGTGATAATTGACATCACTGGAATTCACAATGCTATTTAAATGCTCAATTTGTTTACTACAAGGATGTGGTGCTCTTCTGCCATCCAAAGTAGGTTTATCCTCATAGAAATGAGAGAGTAAGACCATGAATAAGGAACATTCAGCGTTGATGGACAAAACAATAAAGTGAAGGGCTATGAATGCATGCATATTGTACGTTTCTGTATCAAACTCTGTAGTGTACATCTATGAAAACAAATTCGGGTGTTAGAATATTATTTCATATTAGTCCATCTCAGGTTAAATTCAGGTGTTGAAATAAAAAATGAATGCAATATAAATCAGAAGGAATATAATTTTTTTTGAGCTAAAATCAGATAGGGCGATAGGGTTTTGGTGAGCAAAAATCAAATGATAGAATGGGTTTTGTTTCGAGGTAAAATCAGAGAGGGCAATAGGGTTTTGGCGAGCAAAAATTAGATGACAGATTGAGTTTTTTTCGAGATAAAACCAGAGAGGGAGATAGGATTTTTTTTCTATTCCAAAAACTAGAGAGGAAAATAGGATTTTAAGAATGTAATAGAAAATCAGAAGAATACATTTCTGTTGCAGTAAGAAAAATCGATGACCTAGGAAAACTGAAGACAACTACATTGCAAGCAAGTGGCCAAAGGAACAATCTATAACCAAATCATATAGCTACATTAAAAGAGACATGGAAAAATTTATGTATTAAAGAGATCTTTAATACAAAATGGGAGAAACAGATGTGGTCGAAGTAGTTGATCGAAATTAATACGTACCCGAAATCGCCGGAGTGAGAGAGAAAATAGAGGTCGCCGGAGTGAGAGAGAAGACAGAGGTCGCCGGAGTGAGAGAGAAGACAGAGGTCGCCAGAGTGAGAGAGAGACAATGGTGGGGGAGGCGCGAAGACAGATCGAGCTCGCAGGTGACGACGATGTTAGGAGAAGAAGAATGCGTCGGTTGCCCTAAATAACTGAGGGCAAAAGTATAATTTCACATTTAATCTTGATCTCTCTATTTTTCATACCACCTACTTCAATTTCACCCTTAATCCCTTCACTAACATCCGAACTCACTAACTAATCTCAATCCCATCACTAAACAAACATACATTATGTGGACCACACTCGTTATGAATTTCAATTCCAATTCCATAACCGATAAACAAACGGAACCTAAGACTCTCTCTAGCCATCCTGCACCTAGATTTTCATTTTAGGTCCTGAGGAGTTTTTTTTCTGAGTCTGTATTCTCCAAACGTACACAAAACCATTTCTTACAGTTTTAAACCTTCAAATATAACAATATCATCCTCCTCCCAAAAACTAAAAAACGAATAATAAAAATTGACTCGACCTTTCTTTTGTAGTTTGGCTCAAACAGTGTATAACTTTTGCTTGTTATAATCCACGCAGTAATCAGACGAAGGATTGTTGTACATGTGGTGAAGGGTAAGATGAGTATTGTTGGACTTTTATGAGGTATAAATGGAAAATGTCTATTTCAATATTTCATCTCCATATCAACATCTACTAATTTTTATAAAAAACAAACATGGTACATGTAGATAAACAAAATGATTATATATCTAGAGTTATATTCACTGAATTTTATATGTACCTTTATATCTGATGGTATTTTATGTTCGTCAATTTATATTCGAACAAACAAATAAGCCCTTAGGACTGTCGTTAAGAGTTAGAAAGTGTATTAATTTTATTGATATTTGTAAAAATGGTTTAAGTAATGTCAGTTGTGAAAAAAAAATTTACTTTGCATTTTTAACATGTTAGTTTTTTTAAGAAAGCCGAGTATTTTAAAATTATTTAATTTGTATGTTATATATATTTAGAAAAATAAAAAAATTAATTTGGTGTTTTTCAAAGTAATTTGGAGAAATTATATAAATTCAGTTATTCAATTTAAATATATCCAAACTTTTTTTTTTCTTTTATCTTATTTTTTATTTTGTTCCATATGGAATATGAGGCTCAATAAAATTTTCTAAGTTGGTTCTTAATTAATTTTTTTTTTTTTCCCAAAGCTATTCTCTACTTGGGCAGCTATTTTCGTGCTATCGTCCACAAGCCTCTGCGAGACTGCGAGTGCTTATGTGCTCTTCTCTAACCTTGGCATCTTGCGATACTAGGGTTTTCTCTTACCTGGCGCGAGAGATATCATAGTTCATCCTCCAAAACCCCTCGAGCAGAGCCTCTCATTGTCGTTGCTCAGAGATTCGTCATCTACATGTCCCTTTCTAGGTAACCACGCATCTGTTATTTGTATTACTAGTTCCCGCACCTAATTTATTTCACAATTCCGTACCGCTTGTAATTTTCCGTACCGTGTGTTCTAAGAAAAGCCCATTTGTAGTTAGTTTCTTTATTTCTTTTACCCATTTCATATTTATTGGAATGGTTTATTGGGTTTCTTCGAAAATAGTTGATCTGATATATATATATATATTGCCTAGAGAAAGTATAGGCCTTTTACTTCACATTGATACGTATAAACTTCAATTTAATTTCATGTTTATTGTCCCCTTTGATATGTATCTTTTGTATTTGTCTATGATGATTTCATGGTACGCGTATACGAAATAAGTGGAATTCTTACACTGCAGAATGGTTGATGCAGATTAAAGTTGTTTTTCAATGGCTTTAGAGTTTACACAGACACACACACAAACAATCTTTTTGGTATAATATACCAAAGTTTTTTTATTTTCCTCGCAAAATCTTTGCGGGGATAGGTATTGAACATCATTTTTATGATAAATGTTTCTTTTATGTACACCTCCCTACATCATCGTCTTCTACATTCACAGTGCTATACGCTGCTCGACTACTCTTCTCCCTTTTGTGGCTCTTTCAATCATTAGTAGTGATTTATCACTCCATACTATGGGTAAATGCTATCCAATATGCTTAAGCAATTAATTAAGCACTAATCGCTGGAAAGCTTGTTATTCTTTTGGTCTGATATGGTTTGTTTCCCCTCTCGCTTCGCCTTTAATGGGGTCGCTTCATATTTTCCTTAACTTAATTAATAAACCCCGACATTGCATCACATTTTCTTGCTTTCTTGTTGCTGCTAGCGGTGGTTAGATCGTCGCCCATTTCCTTTCTTTGAGATCATCCAGGTTGAATGCTTCTTCATCAATAGCTGCCAGGGAAAACAAATGGTGCAACATTGAATCCTCTTACGTAACTTCGAATGGAATCTTAGCCCTCCTCACTTGTTTTCTTTAGTGCGTAAGGGCATAAGCGAAGTCAAGGTCCTTCTAATTATTGGTTGGGAGTAAGCAAGCTACCTTCATTCAACAGATTTGTGGTTGAGTCAATAACATACTAAAGCTTCTCCATCGCAAAATTTGAGCTAAAGCCCATTATTCACTGCGCATAAACACCGTAAGCAACCCAAATTCATGTCAAAGGTCCCAAAATCATGATCTAATCAAACTTCTATTGCTTAAATATCCTCCAAAGTTGATTTAAACTTTTCAGGTATAACTCCAAACATATGAATCTAGGGTTTTAATTTTCTCACCGTACATTTGGTTTTTACTGTGTAGTCCATTTCATACACCACTTTCAAGCCTAGTTTAAGGAGAGACAAACCCCAAATCAATTAATCTAATAACAACGTTCTTGAGATTTAATTTTAATTCCCAAGTTTTTTCCTTCTCATCAAGTTTCTAAATACCGTTCCAATTATGATTCTGTTTTTGTCAGCAATACTGTATGAATCAGTATGGTGTTTCTGGGCACGGTTTCAGAGTTGTCGTGATACCAAAACAAACCGAACTAGGTCTTCTGCCCTAATCAATTGGGGTCGGCTACATAAATCATTTTTCGTCATTCTGCGTAGTCAAGGGCTATATGTTTGAACTCATATGATTTCTTAGTACAACATCCCATATATATCACACCTTTGATTTCGAGACCTAAGGATAAATGAGAGAATAACAAGCGACATCAAGGATGGATAGGAAATTAACCTTAATAACACATCACATACTGAAGAATAGTTAGTGATGACTGGCCACATTCAACTAAAAAGAAACCAAAAAATCAAAATATAAGTTTTGAAGAAAAAGAATCAAACTGACGAAACTGTAGAATGATCGCTTGAGCGTTGAACTACCCGAGAGTGTATTTTTGAAATCCTATGAACTGCTCAAGTGGCCTATGAACCGCTCGAGCGCAGAACTATGTGAGAGGGGTTTTCCTATACGAAGATGATCTTTGGCAAACCACCGCTGGAGCGATAGTAGTGAATGGCCCGCTTGAGTAGTTAGAGTTCTGAGAGGGACTATAGGGACTATGGACTTGTTCGAAATGAAGATTTCCCAAATACAAAGGTGATCCAACTAGAGCCCAAAATTCATACAATCAATCATACGAGTCCCATACATTATTACATCAAGATTTTTAGCTCAAAGTCAACATCCATACTTCTTATATCATAACCACCGATTAACTTACTAAATTCAAATAAAATCGCATTTAGCATTCAATAAATTTTTTCCTTTCATTCATACAATGAGCATGATACCAAAACAATAACGTCAATGTTCAATGTTTCTTTATCATGCATCTATCAAATACATAATAAAAGATAAACGTACTTGACCTTGTGGCCTTACATCACATGTATATTCTAAATTGTGGCCTTGGGCCCACAAGTGTGCAAATGACATCATATAAAAAAATGAGCTCTTCGGCTACCTCAAGCTCGTAGCTCCCTGTCGGTATCTAAAATGTTAGGCACCAACACGATGACCTGTATAAACCCATGCATATATGTAACGTGTGATGGTGTGCATGTATACCAATATATGTGGCAATATAGGTAAGTGCCGAATTCAATATTTTTAAGAAAACTCGTTTTTTGAAAACCAAGTTCCACTCAATACACCCACACACCAATGCATACATCCACACCCCCATGCCAAAAATTATTCCAACTAATTTTCATTACCATATTTCAAATGTCTTCTAATTTTGAATTCTCAACCCAATTCCATAACTGGGGTTCTTCACAGTCCAAGACCTTTGCGTGGCACAAGTCTCAAATCTCTGTTTTCATCGGTTATTAAATAATCGAGGGACCATGCAATCCCAATCCTTGCACAAGTTTATGGCTTTTCATTGATGAGTATCTCGTACTCCACTTATTTTTCGTGAACAACACAACCATTTCAAATTCAATCCGACACACACATCGAGCCCTTAACCCCTTCGAGTCAAGTTTTGTAAAATACATAACCCAAAAATCAACTCAACCGAAACTTTCGTTTTCGTTTTAACATTTAATATCATATTCACACCAAAGTTCCCATTTCCTTTCTTAATTCCCAATTTATCACAATAACTCATTCCATTTAGTTCATAATTCATAGTCACTTTTCATGCAATTTTCACCATTACCTCAAATATGCAATTAAATAAACTTAATCTCATAATCATGCCTCCAATTTTATTGAACCCAAAATACGTAATTGTTCCCAAATGTCATGGAATCCTTAACTTGTGTATTTCTCCATAAGTTTTAAATTAAATGCACATGATACAACTAGAACATGGTATCTCTCAACATAACTCATAAAAATTCACTAATTTCACATTTCATTTATTAAAATCAAAATAGAGCATTTTAATTCAAAACCATAAATTCCAAACCCTTCCAAAGTAAGCAATAACAAACTACCCAACCCATATTAAACTATAGCATAGGAAACCTATCTCAAAATAAGCAAAAGAGGAGAGATGTATCCGTCTGAAATTCCAAGAGTGCCTAATCAAAATCGAATCGGTGGAGATTGGAACCCCTCATCACATGTAGTATTTCTCTCTTCTTCGGTGCCTTGACAATCTGACTTTAAGGTCTTTGTATCACACCGTATAATATGTATGTGTATAAAGAGAGAATAAGGAGGGAGGAAGTTATGGAGGAGAGAGAATAGAGAGCAATTAATGAGGGAGAAAGGGAGGAGCCAACCACTTAGGGGGAAGGGGAGGAAGTTTTCCTAGCTCCTTCCTCTTGGTCAAAGGTTCTCTTGGAAGTTTTGACTCATAAATTCCCACTTGCCCATAAACTATTCAAACAATGCCAAATTGAGCATACCAAGCGAAACAACGAAATACCGCCAAACAAATTAAATAATTCCATATAATTTCACACAAGTCCATAAATTAATTACTAGGGTCCCTCACCACTCGGGTTGGTCCCTCCAAGCACAATATCAAACAATGGGGCCACGACCTCTATATTCAAACAAATAATAATATTATAATCAATAAAATTTCAAATCTCTACATCCTTCCTGCACGAGAGAATTTAAAACATTAACATATAGATAAGAATGAAGAAAAAAAATAAATCCAGGTACTTTGCCTGAAGTTTCGATTCCTACTCCCATGTGGCCTTCTCTACTCCGTGGTGGTTCCATAAAACCTTCACCACGGGAATCACCTTTCCCCGCAAAACCTGGTCATGCATGTCTAAAAGTCTTATCGGTTGCTCCTCGTAGGATACATCATTTTCAATCTCGAGGAATCAAGTATATCTCGAGGAATCAAGTATGTGAGCAGGATTCGATTCGAACTTATGAAGCATAGACATGTGGAACATGTCGTGAACTCCCGCAAGCTGTGGTGGCAAGACCAAACAATATGACACCTCCTTGATCCTTTCAAGGATCTCAAATGGTATGATAAACTACAGTGAGAGATTTCCGCTCTAACCGAATCTCATCTAGTCTTGCATTGGCAAGATCTTCATAACACATGATCACTTACCCAAAATTCCAACGTTCGGTGTCTTTAGTCGGTATAACTCTTTTGGCGACTTTGTGTCGTAAGCAACCTCTAACGAATAGTGACTATCTTTTTCGTGATCTCCCGTACAAAGATCGAGTAGTGCCATCTCGATATTGTCCTGATAGTTGTTGTTCTATGCAATTTTTTGGCTTTCCTCCCATGAACTCTGGAAGTCTAATATGCATGAACGTATCATATCCTACAATTTTTGAATTATCGCTCCAAATGCCTGTCTGTCTGCCAATGAAACGTCAATGCTAGTACAGACGCCAAGGTGCGACGATCACACCATCGTAATCGTATGCTCCTAATAATCATAGTGATTTCTTTTTTTGGATTTTTTGTATTTATTTGATGTAAGTTTTTTATTTTGGTTTTTTTTTTTGAATTTTTGAACACGATTTTTTCAATTTTCTATTTTGGTGACTTTTTTCCTAGTTTCAATGGTTGTGATTTTTCATTATGCAACCCTAAACGTATTCTATACAGCTGAATCTTCTCTTTTCTCTCATTCTTCTTCGCTAGTTACATAACCCTGATTTCTTAGTTTACAATTCAATTTGGTATCAGAGATCCGATCTATCCCTAGAAGGTGTTATAGACATTTGGGAATCATCAGAAGGCGATTACGGACTAGGGACGTCATCCTGAGTGCAATGATGGAAGCATTAAGTCAGTCCTAGTATGGATGCCAAGGTGCAATGACCACACCATCAAACTCGTATGCTCCCAATAGTTATGGTATTTTTTGGATTTTTTGAAGCTATTTGATGTAAGATTTCTATTTTTTGGATTATTTTTTGGAATTTCGAATTTGTTTTTTTTTTCCCGATCTGTTGTTTTGTTTTGTGACTATTTGATGGTTGGATTGCAATCTAGGGGTGCCAAAATAGTGTTTGGTTATTGTGGTCTGTTTATGAATTAGTGGACTAACCAACAATTTTTAGTTGTTTGAAGTAGTCGGCAAGCCTTTTAGGTATCTCATTCTTACATTAATTTTCACGGGTTTAAAGGATTATATTCTTGCTATTGAGACTGACCTACTATTACCAATGCGTAGTCACAATTTTTACACATATCCTTGGGATAGGGCTCAACCACGTCTATCTTTCACCTCTTATTTCTTTAGTTTCTTTTACCTTAGCTTCTGGTGGTGGCGATCGTAGTAATTCTTATGGGTGATACGACCCAAGCCTCCATTTAATGAGGGACGAAAGGGTAATTCTTATGGGCGATAACTTATCCCAAGCCTCCATTCTCTTTTATATGCAGTATCAGAATGTGTATTGGTGATACGACCGTATAAGTTGATATTGGATATCGGCCAATAAATTAGTAAATATCGTTATTGGAGGTCCCAAATCCCGTTACGTATTGACCGATATTTAAAACCATGTGTAGAACCTTTGCTTATGTTTTTGATTCTGCTTGGGATAAGTTATCGCCTCAAGCTCGCAGAAAGGTTATCACGGTTATTACCTTGAGTTGATATTTTACAAGTGCTAAACGATACGTTCTTCTTGTCTACTTCCTTTTTTTCCCCATGAGGTCAACACTTGTTTTATCAGCTTGTTTGTTTGTTGTCGTGAGGGGAGCCTACAGTAGGTGTTGATGCTATTAGATTCTTCACCTGCTCATCCCTTGCAGTGTATCAACCCTCGCGTGCGTGACAGGTTGTTCCTTATGCCCAGACGATCCTTCTTCTCGATTAGAGGTTCAAGTTCCCTCTTCTCTACTTCAAATGTTGATGATTTGTCTATCGCTTTTCGATGAGGTAAACTGATTTGCACTCAACATCTTATTGATCAATTTGCCTCTCATTTTCATCTTTCACCTTGCTTACATTACTTTGTTTGAATTGTCTTTTGTCTCTACTCCATCCTCTTATGAGCGGTCTTTATCTTCCTTTGGATGACGAAATGAGGGCTCTTTATGAGAATCAAAAGCTAAGAATTTACTGTTCTTCCTTCGGGTAAACACATTGTTGGCTGTTGTTGGGTAGACATTGTTAAGTATTTTCTTGATAGTTCTGTTGAGTATCTTATCATAAGGCCCGATCGGTTGCAAATGATACACCCAGACCTATGGTGTTGATTACTTGGAGGCTCTCTCTTCAATTGCTCATCTAAATTCTGTTCGGATCTTACTTTCTGTAGTAGTTTTTCTAGTCTGGCCATTATATTAGCTTGATGTTAAGAATGTATTTCTTCATGGAGATCTTGATGAGGTGTACGTGGAACAACTGTCTGGTTATGTTCTAGTCAGCAGTGAACATCTTGTTTGTCAGTTACACAAGGCTTTGTATGTTAGTTAAACAAGGTTTTGTATAGTTTGAAGCAGTCTCTTCATTCTTGGTTTTATCGAGTTGGCAATGTTGTCCTTGAATATCGTTTCCGTTGCACTACTTTTGATCACTTTGTTTTCGTTCTTGATTCTTCAGTTGGGACTACTGTATTAGTTAGCTATTTAGATGATATCATTATCTTTGGCAATGATGTAATTATATAGCTGATTTAAAGCGTCATTTGCATCAAAGGTTTCAGACTAAAGACTTGGATTTTCGCACTATTTCCTTGAGATTGAGGTTACCCGTTCATCTAAGGGCATTTACCTGTCTTAGAGGAAATAGGTAGCGATCTCTTATTCAAGTTTGGTCTTTTGATACTCTCATGGACTCTACTTTTAAGCTGGATAGTGACGCAAGAATCTTGGATGTGATTCGATATCAACAATTGTTAAGAAAATTTATTTATCATACCGTCACTCGTCCAGACAGAAATTATGCTATTGGTTGTGTTAGTTACTATGTGTGTTACCCTCATTTTGAGGATATGTGCCCCATCTTCTGTTATCTGAAGGGTGCTCCTAGACGAGGGTTACTATACAAGTCATCCTCTTCCTTATTTGTGACTAGTTTTAGTGACGTTGATTGAGCTGTAGTCGATTTGGTAGGAGGTTGACTTCTGGTTATTGCACATTGTTGGAGGTAATTTTGTTACTTGGTGTAGAAAAATTCTGAAATGTTGTTGCTCGTTCTAGTATTGAAGTTGAGTATCGTGTCATGGCTTATGCTGCTTTTGAAATTTTGTGGGTTCGGTCCCTTTTTCAGAATCTTGGTATTGAGGTTACTGCATCTATAAATATGTGGTGATAAACAAGCTGCTATCTTCATTATTAATAATCAAGTTTTTCATGAGTGCATCATACATATTGAGGTTGACTGTCACATCATTCGAGATCTGTTGATGCACAACGTGGCACTCCTTGTGTTTGCTATGATGAGTAACTTGGTGATATCTTTACAAAGCGTTAGGCTAGAGCTTCTTTCTAGTGACTCTCGTCTAAGTTGGGCTTGTTTGATTTGTATGCTCTGGATTGAGGAGTAATGTTAAAGAGTTATTTTTTATTGGAAGTTACTTTCTATTTATTCCTTTGTTGTATTTTTGTTGAGTAGGGTTATTTTTGGGCAATTTGTGTAATTTTACTTTTAATGTAATTAATATAAATACGTGTTGAGGTGTTTGATTTCATTATGCAAGCCTAAACTTATGCTATTCATATTAATATTTTCATTTTCTCTTTTTCATTATTTACATAATCCTAACTCGTCAATTTACAAATCAACTACCTCAATTTGTCTTCCTCAAATTTCTAGTTTTTTTTTTTATCAATTTCCTAATGTTGGTTCTCTGTTTTTTTTTTTTTCCAATGTACTTCAATGTGGAAACACTTAGTATTCTACTATAATAAGGTATTTATATGAGTTAGACTCCTATATTACGGCTTTTGGCCTTTTAATTGTAAAATTACGTTAAATTTCAACTTAGTTACAATAAATATTTTATGCCTTCCACACCAATAAATATTTTTACAATGGTTATTAATTTAGTGTAATTTGTCATGAATCTTATATTTAGGTCAAATTTCATGTATGCAAAATAAAATGTGGAGAATTACATGCAATGCAGGTTTTAACCCACAGTCCCAAATTCAGTGTACATATCATGATAAAAATTCTCAAGCATGCTTCAACAAAGGAGTCCATGGTTACAGCTTTCAGGGTTTTTACATGATGCTAATGAGGTCTTGAAGAAAGAGATGGAGTGGAAAATTTGTCGAAGACATGAAAACCAGAGGAATCTACAACACCTTAGTACCTTACCTTAGTGCAACCTCCTTGTAATTGACTCTGGATTTCTGCTTGAAATTTTATCAGCCAGGTGTTGTCTTAGTCTTGCATGTAACCGTATAATGTGGGTGAAGTCAGAAGTGTCATGAGGCTTGTATGGGTGTTTGATGTGGTGGCTTAATCTTTCTACTAAGGCCTTAACAAAGGTTAGACCTTAACAAAGGTTAGGCTATACTAAGCACCCCCTTAACTTCAATTAACCAAATTCTAGCACTCACAGGGGCATGTTTGGTTAACACAAATTCAACACATGCACAGGCACTAAAAACAATTAAGTCCAACGAAACTAGGCTTTGACCACATGAGTAAGATAAAACATATTTTCAAAATTATACTAAAATGCATTTCAATCTCAATTTAGTCACTAAATACAAGTTCTCAATTTACTAATATTTTATAAAAGTTCCAAATTCAGGTCAAATCAGATTTAGATAATCTAATTCCACAGCCAAATTAAACAAGAAATTCAATCTGGTAGGGGCAATCATGTTCACAACTAAGGCCTCGTTTGTTTTCTGGATTATTTTTGAAGGGATTAGAAGGTATGAATTATACGGTGGGATAAGTAGCTAGAATTAAATGGTGAGATTTAGATGGGATTAGATTGTATTAGTTAAATGGTGGGATGAAAAGATGGAATAAAAGATATATTGCATATGATACAATAATTTAACGTAAAATTATATATACTATTTTTAGTTAGCATGTGATAAATAATTGAATAATGACATATAATTATTTTTAATCATCGTATTAAAGTAAGAAAATAGTTTGAAAATTTTAATCCCACACAATACTACATTTTCTATGGTATTAGCTATGTCCCCATTTAATATCTTACATACCGTGTAAGTTGTAACTTATCCAATAGTCTAATACGAAAAATTTAGTTGGCTAAACAAACAACATACTAGAAAAACATGCGGGGCCCAGATGTTCCTTATTTTAATGTCGATTTTTGGTAGGGCAAACAGAAAAGGTATTGGATTGCACAAAAAAGCTTAATGCAATACAATCCCGAATTGTAGGGAAATCAAATGAGGCCTAAGCTCATTAAATTAAACCATTTTTGAGATGATAATGTCACCTAATGCCGAATGAAATGCAAATGCTGTATTACAAAGGAAGGTAACACCCAGGGGTTGCAATTTGTGACCTGAAAGCCTGATTTATTGCATATTATTCTAACTGTTTTGTACATACATGTTTGGTAAATCTCTCGAGGCTGCGTGGTTGTTCAAATTCCTTTTAGAAAGCCACTTTAATTAAATGTCTATTGCTTCTTATGTGGAAATGTAGAGAGCAGCCATTTGTAATCACTTTGAATGAGGTGAGGTCCATATCTAGACTACAGAATATTACAGAAGCAGCCGTTCATGTAACAGTTCCAGTAACTATTGTAGAATGCTTCCATAGCCTGTATAATTGGTTTCTATCGTTTTCCCACTTTCTAAGCCTTGGATTGTATTCTAAGTTTATTCTTAGAATTTAAACTGAATTGTAGTTGGATGACTTGTGCCGCTTTCCTTTATTTCTCTATTCATTGTGGGATATTTGAACTTCCATGTGAGTACGATGATCATAGTAACTCCTCCTTTTTCATTGTTGCAGGGATTTTTAAATGTGAGAATCTCTTTAACAGCAGGATGAGCGACGGTATTTTTGATGGACTGATATTAGCTGAGAAGTTGTCTAAACTCAACAGTTCACAGCAAAGTATTGAATGTATCCTTGTTTAGGAGAAAAATAAGCCCTCAACACTGTCAGGGATAGAAACCTAATTTACTTCTCATTTTGTGACATTGGTAGAGATGTAACGTTAAAATGACTGGTGTTGTATGACAGAAAGTAATTTCAACTTCCTAATCTAAGTGAACGAAAAAGGAATTGTTTCCGACTACATTGTTGACGTTAGATGCTATGAAGGTCCACCAATTTTAAATGTTACATTTGGCAGTATTGCTGGGATGTACTTCTCGTTCTACTTTAAAGTGCTTTACATGTTTAATGATACATGCATAACTTGTACATTTTAATATGTATATACATTAATTCTCCTTAATTTGCGAATCCGTGTTCTCCTTGTGTGTACCTATACGCTGTGTCTGTATTCTTAAATTTCTGGACATCATAGACAAAAATATTGTATTACGTTTTGAG
>JAUTBS010064113.1:0-13438 GCA_032361285.1 Aequorea victoria
ACTTAGCATCACAAAGTCGGGTTGTGAGCGTCTAAGTGCCGCACGGATAGTTCGGGAAAAGATAAGTCCGTGACATCATGGTCAATATTTGCATCGAATTACAATTGTCCGATAATACATGTGTGTATGTATTTGTAATATATACATGTGTGTATTTATTTTCTTAGTTGCGTGGTAATGTATTAGTTTAAAGATCATTACTTGTAGTATTTTAGCTTACTCTTTTGATATTAATGAGCATTTAATAAATGTGTGAATTTGAAAAATTCATTTGATCTCTAAGGAGTGACCCAATAAATTTTTGATTCAATCCAATAAAAATTTAATTAATTTTAATTGAGTTAAAATTGTATTGAGAGTGCTTTTAGGCACGAGTCATCCCTAGTACATATATGTTTAATAAATTAAAAAAAAGTCCACATTGCATGGGTTATTTTCATTTGAGAAACAGATGGTTGAAATAAAATATTATCCATCAATTATTAGTAAAGTACAAAACAGAGAAACTCTTATAAAGAGATCTAATTTTTTAGTTAATTGCTTTATAATACTTAAAAGTTTCTAATATAATTGGGGGGCCACCCCAATAGACCTCAATATAACTCCATCACTGCTGCTGCTGCTAATTGAACCACACAAGTGCCAATAAACTATGCATTAATGCCAGATTAGGATTTTCTTAATTTTTTTCCCCCCAAATACTTGGAGAGCAGGATGTGCATTTGCCATTCTTTCTTCTCATAATACAAATTACAAAGAAACAATAATTTATGTCCCTGACTCCCTGCCGTTTGCCTTGTGCTTTGAAGCAGGGAGTGAGAAGAACTTGATTCATATGGGGCAACCGGCAATATGTGCACTGATTCCAGCACTCCTGTTGTTATTGGATGGTCCCACCAGTTGCCACCATCTTCTAGTCTTTCCCAGCCTGCTTGGAAATATCTCTTCTTCCTCTGGTGCTCTGGGAAGCAAAAGTACAACCCACAAACACAATCTGTTAAAAGACCTTCTTCCTTTGGAATTCAGAATCAATAGTAACAAAAATGCGATGTACCCAGAATATCTGTAATTTTTTTTATCCCAATTTCAAAATAAATGGTTTAGATTTGAAAATCGTAAAACCATTTTTATTTTTAATAAAAACTTGATTTTATTATCCGATTAATCAATCCATGATAATTAATTCACGTGAAGACAGAAAATAAATCAAACTATTCAACACAAAAGCTTTATACGTGAAAAAACTCAAACGGGAAAAAACCATGGGACCGATCCCAGTCCAGGAAATCAATGCACTATAATCAAACGAACAGTTACAATACAACTTACAATCTGCGATTGAATCCTCAATCTATGATATAACCTTGTATGTCGAATCCTCGTTCACCGTTCTCCGTGCCTTAATCCCACGCGCAATGAATCCTCGAAGCCATCCTTGAAAATCCTTTCAAGTAATCTTCAGTCTGATGTATTCAAATCAGTATTGTCTTGAAAGAATAGCGAAACCTCTGTACGTCACTTTCTGTTTGGTCTAATTCGCTGTATATTTCTCCACACAAATACCAAAGCCTTTTTGCAACTTTTAAACGAACACGGAACCGCATCTGCCCAACGAGCGCTCGAGCGCTCCCAAGTCCGCTCGAACGGTGACAAATCTTCAAAGATAGAAACTAATCTTTCGAAAACCATACATATTCTATCTCTTCCATACTTATCAAAAACGAATCTTCCATATCCTAAACTCAACAATCACCCATAATGGAAATAAGATAAACTAAAAAAGAAGTAACCCAAATTGTTATAAAATACTAGATATTAAAATAAATTAATTTTAATCTAATTTTTCTAACATTTTGTACAATCAAATACAGTTTCGTACAAAATAAATTACACTATTAATCATATTTATAATATTTCAGGTATTAACAATCTGAATACATTATTAATTTTAATAATTTAGTCCATCAATCAAACACAGGCTTTTATATATATTTTATTAAAAATGTTAAATTATTTGGGACTATTTGTTTTGAATATTTTTTATTTTTATTTTATTTTTTGTAATGTCTAATATGTTCTTATTTTTTTATTTTTTAACTTGTATGGTTTACGATAACAAGATAGTTTTTTTTTTTTAAGGTAGAGTTGAGTTCTTGTAACGAGTGTATTATAATTATTTTATTAAGAAAATGATAGTATTTGAAATGTGAATACATTTTTCTTCTTAAAAAATTAAAAAAATAGTTAATTTTTTAAGAATGACAAATTATATATCGCACCCACTCTCTTGAAAATATTTTACTTGCTCGGAGTGGTGTACCACAAGCTCACCTGATCAAAAATTTAACACATATTCTAAGAATTTACTCCGCATCACTATCATACATTCATTGTTCTCAATATGAACTAACAAAACTTACATCAACTAAAACTAATCTTATAACAATACACGTGATACACAATCCACAAATATAAACATATAAGACCCATTCATCATCTCGTATACAACCTCTTGCTGAAAAACTTAAGTAGGTTTTTAAATCACATCACACGTCAGACTTATTCTTCTGATCTCAATCGTTCCATGGTGGATCGACCATCTGCCTGTAGCAAGATCTGTAACCACAAATGATTACATGAGAATGAATTTAGCATCATAATGTAAAGTATATCAACACAACACTTAAAAATTAAGAGTAATGATTTCATGAGTGTTCTCAAAAATCGTTACCGATAAAAAAAAATCTAAAAGCAAAAAGTTTATACTTTCACATAACTTTTCAATAGATATTTCATAAAGAATTTCATTCAAAAAATATGTGCTCATACAACTCATGCATAATGATATATTCTATCATACGGCTCACTAGCCCAACTCATATAATTTTATAAGCAACTCTTTCTCATTTTCAACATATGGCCCAAGATTAAAAACTTAGTAATAAATTTCATATTTCAACGCCCGGCCCTACGGTTCAATCTTTCAAGTTTAGAAAATAACTTTTAGATTTCTTGATATATGGCTCTATGGCACAAAATAGCTTTAAAAGCTTTTCTCAACAACATACGGCTCTTTAGTCCAACTTATAAATGCTTAATAGCATACACGTGTTCACAAGCGCGCACGCACACATACTACGTTCTCCAGTGACTAAGTAGTCGTCTACCTCACGATCGAAAGTTTCAACGGTATACTAACCGTAACGCCCACTTTTGGGCAACGCCCCCTTCGAAGCAAAACAACTCAATATGGTTACTCGCAATAACTTGGCACCTTCCGAAAATATATTACATTTCTAGAAAAATAATTTTTCACACTCACAAGAAATACATGCTCATAAACTCCATCTTTAAAGAGAAGATACTTTTTATATACACGAGTAACACATGCTCACAAATATTTTTAGAAAATTCTTTCATAAACATGATGAGTGATTCATTACGAAGAACATGATAGTAACACATGCTCCATAGAGGTATTTAAAACAAAGAAAACATTTTCACAATTCAAAATCCATTATGATATTGCTAGCCACTCTCACCTGGTTGTCGACTAACGCGACGCCTATTTCTTTCAACACTGAGGCGGCACAACTCCTTTCGCAGCTATTCCATCAATGCCTATGTTATATAACATGTCAAAGTATTAATATAAACTTATTTATCATATGTATTTACGTATTAGAATGTCTAATGTCGCATAGATAAACTTAAGGTGACTTAATTTCTTAAGTTTGAAACTTTCTCCTTCATGAGTTCCTATAATTCAATCTCTTACCCCATTGGTTTAAAAGACCAATTGATATTTTATTATCTTAATACCACTTTTATAAGTGTTAATAATTTATTGGGATTGCTAAGAATTCAAATCTTTAGGTTTAGATACTTAATTCTACTTGGAACACCATTTCACTTATATTTTTTTCCAATTTTTAAATTTTGCCACTCCTCTTAGAAATTAGAAATAAATTGCTATAAGTCTTTATAGTTTTTGTTAAATTGAGTTAAATTAAGGTGTTAGAAAACTTTTTAATGATGGGCCCAACTCCTAACTCCTTCTGAAAATAGGTCTAATAATTTTTACAAAGAACAGAGTCCAAAATTTGTCCCTATTTGGGAGAATCTTAACTACTCAAAATCTACTCGTTGAATTTGTGTGAAATAGATTTTATATGAAAGGGGACTAATAAAACTAAATTTTGGTGGGTGGATCATCCCCATAATATGTTTTTAGATTTAATTAAAATTCTCTAAAATTGCCTCTGAAAGTGCCTCCTTGGTACCCAAAATTTCAAAATTAGGGTTGGGGTATCAAATCATATTCTTAAATCTAAATAAAAATTAAACATGCTCTATACATATTAACATAATCTCAAAAATTTAAGATTTGAGTTTTCTTTAGGGTTTGAGCCTTCTTACACATTGTAGTTCATGACACTCTAAAACATAATTTTAGAGTCCTTCTAAAGTTTGGACTCTCTCTTCATCCTAGGTTCCTTCCATCATCTTCTTTCTTGTTCTAAGTTTCATGAACATGCTTTATAGGTGATTTAAGAGATGATACAAGAATTTGAGAGGCTAGATTCAAGAGTTACTAACCTTGAAGGTTCTTCCATGGGTGGTGGTTCCTTACTTCTCTTTTCTTCTTTTTCCTTCTTCTTCTTCTCATTCTCCTTCTTCTTCTTATTCTTCTTCTATCTCTCTCCCTATATATATATATGCACAAAATTTATCAAAGAGGATGAATGGAAACAAGCTCCCTTTATATAGAACAACATTTGGTGTTAAACTACTCATTTATCCCTCATTTAGTTAGTTTCCAACCAATGGTTATATATTTAGTTTGTATAATTTAGTTTCAAGCCAACCAAGTATTGTGCTCCAAGAATGCCAACACCATGTTTGGCTAATTAAATTCATTCCCTAGAGCTTAAGACCATGTTTGGTTTATTTGCCCAACATATTTTCTAAAAACATTGAAAAAGGTACAAATTGTGTTTCCTTTTTCTTTTAATTTTTATTTTTGGGAGATAATGTCAAATCACTCCCTCTCTCTCCCCTTGACCGAAATTTTCATGTATATATATATATATATATATTTGTATTTATTTTATTAATTCTAATGAATAAATGGACATTTTTTCAAAAAAGAGATTATTTTGGGCCAAATTTTGATTTGGGCTTCTAATCTTATTTTTTGGGCTTAATATTAAAAACTTAGACCTATTTATATTTATATTCTCGGCTTGCAAGCTCTTTTAGCCCATAGTCCTAATTAATTTCTTCTTGGGCCTTAATTAAGTTTAAGCCTCATTAAACTTGTTTTTCATACTTTAATCTTGACCTTCCATGACTTTGTTTTTAACTTTGTTTCTTTGGCCTATCTTCTAAATTCTCATAATATTTTAGGTCTTAGTTTAAGCTCTCATAATGTTACATCATTTGACCCATTTTAATTTTCATATTTTGAACTTAGTTTGATTGTTGTGCCAAAATTAATTTTTGAACTTGAATATTTTATTCCTTGAGTTAACTCTATTTTTCCATTATAAACCTCACTTCAATTCTTTTCTTAAGCCCGCTAGTCTTCTCTTAAAATCATCAACTTAGTCCTCTTGAAGTTTCATACTTTTACTTTTTTGTAATTGTTCCATCCTTGGGCCTTATTACACTGTTGTATCAAAAATTAGTTCTTGAGTTTGAGTAATTTTTCTTGAATCAAAACTAACTTATTTGGATATTAATTATACTCTTGAGCCCATAATCAACTCTATGTGTTCAAAATCTTCTTGAATTTTTCCTTTCTAATTCCATCCACATAGATTCCTGCAAAATAGTCCAACTTTACTCGAACCTTTCTTTATCTAGGCCTTTCTGTTGGGGCTACTTCACTTGTTATCTTTCATTCTCTTATTTGAATTTTAGGGTTTCAAACACTAACTTCTGATGGTTTACTTTCATTCCCATGAGTTTTATGATTCTTGAAGGAGCCTCATTTAGAACAACTCAAATTTTCTAATATAAACCCGCACCCATGGAATATGGGTTGGGTTACATTCAGAAAACGAACCAAGGTGGATTGAACCCACGAAAGACGAGATTCAAACCATAAAGATATCTCAGCGCTCGTAAGCGAGGCTGAGGTATAATGCTGGCGCTCGTAAGCGAGACCGAATATTGAATATAACAGCTTGAATGATGACAAGGGGGTGACATTCGAGTATTAAATGCGTTATTAATGGGCATTAAATACTCTCTCAGTGGACCATCAAAGCCCTCAAAAGGGCATTCAATGCATCTTTAATAAGACACTCAATACCTACCACCATCATAGCTATTCTACCTAGAAAAGGGTAGACTTAGTCATGAATGAGGGCGGCAGCAGAAGCATAGGCCCCTACGACAGGAATAGCTTGTCCCCTTGGTTCCTTACATATAAATATGCAGGTTCTGTAACAAACAAAGGTGTGTGAACTTTTACTCAACAACATCTATTACTCTCTCAAATACTTTATTCTCTCGGTGCTAGTGTTAAGCTTCTCTTCATTAATTTAGCCATCGGAGGGGGATTCCGACAAGAACACCCTGCTAGGCTGTAACATTATTTTTCCTGTGCAGAGCTGAGCTTCCATACAAGGGACAAGCTTTCATACAAGGTGCGGATTTAGGCTTGGTTTACTTTCATCCGATCCATATAACATTGCGAGTTTATTCCTTGAACATTTGGCACCGTCTGTGGAAAGATTCAACCAAATAAGCTTGACCATCATCCATGACATCTCCATCGAAAACAAGCTCAGGAGGAGGTGATAATCGGACCGGTCAAGAGCATATCATTGTGGATAAAATTTCAACAAAATAATCGGCCAAACATCAGTGCAAGAGGCTCAAGCCGCAAACATCTAAACGTTTTGAAGAAGTATTTGGCCAAGAATCTGCCATCAACGAAATAAGGAATAAAATAACAGAGTTAAAGGCGGTTCTACAGCTCCATCAACGAAAGGATGGCACATTAGAGGATGAAGCCACCAGTAGGCGCGGCCCTACATATAGCAACGCTCGACCTCCTCCTTCACCAAGGAAGAGCCTCGTCCCTCGACCAAGCCAAATTCAGTCAGGCAAAAAATTATCCCCACAGCTTTCTCGAGGTGAACAGGCCAACACCGGGTTAAGCAAACCTACACACGTTCATCCTGGCGTAGCAATAGCTCCCAAACGATGGAACCTGAAAGGAAAAAGACGGGAGCGGCGCGAACCTACCACTCAGGCAGGATGTCTAGTCTGACCTGAGGCCAAGTAGCCAGTATGTAATCCCGGTCAGCCCGGTCATTCCGCCAAGCACCACACTGGGTATGTTCCTTTTCACGCAATTCTCGACTCAAATTGAGTGCTTGGTTCCCCTAAAAGGGTTATTACTTCCGAAATTCACCTCTTATGATGCAAAGATGGATCCAAACACACACATCATCCACTTCAGGCAAATGATGATGCTATGGAGCAGTAATGACTCCCTCATGTGCAAGGTCTTTTCGTTTAGCCTAGGAGAGACATGCATGAGATGGTTTGACAAATTATCAGCATCCTTCATTAATAGTTGGGGAGAACTGGTCATAGCTTTCATGGCACGGTTCATGACCAGCACCAAAGTCCCTAACGACATCGACACTCTCCTGGACCTCAAAAGGGCAAAAAGGAATCTTTTTGTACATACGCTGGCAAATATTGAGAAACCTATAATAAGGTTGAGCACTGTAGTGAGGATATGGCAGTGGCAACATTCTGCTTAGGACTCCCCCCAGGTGGCGAACTCAGGGGTGCCTTGACAATGGAGCCCCCCAAGACTATTGTCGAGCTAATGAGGAAGATGGAGCAATACATCCGAAAAGAGGAGGATGCGGGGATAACTGATCTAGAGGGAGCAAGGTCGAGCGCTAGGAGGTTCAGTGCTTGAATTGTGAAGAACCAATGGAAACGACTAAGGAGGGATACAAGTCGAACATACTATTTCGATCCCAGCAGGCACGACGATGGCTATAAAAACACATGGGTAGCCATCAACACCATATTTAAAGAACCCATCTACAAAATGATCCCCCAGATAATGGAGAAACCTTACTTCTAATGACCGCCAAGAATGCCTGAAGCTTCCATCCAAGCAGCGACCAGGGATGAAATCAGGTTGAGATGCTCTTACCACAAGGAGAAGAGGCACCAACAGAGGACTGCTATGCCTATAAAATGCACTTGGAGGATCTGGTGCGCTAGGGCCATCTTAAAGAATTCATCAACAGCCGAGACCTGACAGGGTCTGGCAGCACTGACAAGAGAGAGAGGAAAGCTCCTCCGATTATCCCAAATAGGGGTGACATCTCTGTGATCCATGAACTGATAGATCACAGTCATAGAAACATCCTCAGAGGCCAAGTCCAGAAGGCTCGGCACCACCGAGCAGTAATGGTCATCCAAACAATTGGGAATAGGTCAATATCCTACAGCCAGAGGGCCGAGACTGCTTTTATAGAGGAAAATTCAGACAGGGTTCAGCACCCGCATAATGATACCCTTTTTATAACATTGAATAAGGATGGATTCAATGTCAAACAAATCTTAGTGGACCAGGGTAGCTCAGCCGAGACCATGTACTACAAGCTTTTTAAGAAGCTTGACCTGAGCGAGGAAGACCTGACCCCATCACTTACCCCCTTTGTGGGATTTAACTCTCAAACGGTGTGGCCTTTGGGGAGAGTAACGGTTCCCAGTGTTGGCTCCACCACCATAGAGACTGATTTTCTTATGGTGGATGTCCCTTCGGCCTACAATGCAGTAGTAGGTCGGTCATGGCTACACGAGTTAAAAGTCGTGCCTTCCACCTATCACCAAACGATGAAATTCCCCAAGGAGGAGGGCGTGAAGGTGATATATCATATATGGTGACCAGGTCGCCTCCAGAGAATGCTTCATAGCCGCGCTCAAGAGAAAGCACTCTGTGGGGCAAGTACAATTGGTGAAAATCGCTGACCAACCCGTGCTAGAGGATATCGGCATTAGGGCCGAGAAAAAAGTTATGGAAGATCTCATCACCATTCCTATCAATGGGGCCAATCCCGAGAAGTTCTTATTGTTTGGATCATCCATGGATGAGGTCAAAAAGACTGAAATGGTGGACTTCCTCCATGCCAATATTGAGGTCTTCGCCTGGACACCCTATGAGATGCCAGGGATTGACCCCGCATTCATTCATCACCATCTCAATGTTAGCCTAGCATGCAAGACAGTCAAGTAAAGGCACAAGAGGTCAGATTCTCGGCACACCGAAGCCGTGGTGGAAGAGGTGGCTAAACTACTCGAAGCCATGACCATCAGGGAGGTATAATATCTAGACTTGCTATCCAACACAATGGTAGTAAAGAAGAAGACAGGGCAATGAAGGGTTTGTGTGGACTTCACCAATCTGAACAAGATTTTTCCAAAAGACAGCTTTCCTCTACCCAAGACAGATCAGTTGGTAGATTCAAAGTCCGAGCATGCGCGGATGAGTTTCCTCGACTCCTATCGAGAATATCACCCGATCGCAATGTTTGGGCCCGATCAAGAAAAGATCGCCTTCATCACCCCCAGGGGACCTACTGTTACACGATCATGCCTTTTGGATTAAAGAATGCAAGGGCAACTTATCAAAGGATGATCACGAAGATGTTCGGCGGTCTGATGGACCGAACTATAGAGACCTACATTGACGACATTGTAGTCAAGACTAAAGTATAGGACAGCCACTTGGCTGACCTACATGCCATATTTAATATTTTAAAGCAACATAGACTACGATTGAACGCCTCAAAATGTGCCTTTGGTGTCATCTCGGGTAAATTTTTCAGCTTCTTGGTCACCCATAAAGGCATAAAAGCAAATTCAGACCAGATCAATGCGCTTCAAACCATACAAAGGCCTAATTCGGTCAAAGAAGTGTAGAACTTGATAGGAATGGCAGCGGCCCTAAATCGATTCATTAACTGATCCTCGGACAAGTGTCGATCGTTT
Organism: Aequorea victoria; assembly: GCA_032361285.1. Taxonomy (NCBI): domain Eukaryota; kingdom Metazoa; phylum Cnidaria; class Hydrozoa; order Leptothecata; family Aequoreidae; genus Aequorea; species Aequorea victoria. Next base: position 10,039 of record JAUTBS010064113.1, read on the forward strand.
TTTCAAGTACTAAAGAAACACGCAAGGTTTTTTGGACCGAGGAAACCGACCAAGCCCTGGAGGCCTTGAAAAGATATCTCGTAGAACCTCCACTTCTGTCCACCCTTGTGGCCGGTGAAGTTCTTTATTTATACCTCACCATATCCTTGCATGCGGTGAGTGGCATTCTATTATGCACTGCCAATCGCAGCCATCAACCGGTGTATTACGTTGGCAAGACCCTCTCGGATGCTGAGAACCAGTATCTTTCTTTGAAAAAATTAGTATATGCCCTGGTCGTGGCATCTCGGGAGTTGATACACTACTTTTAGGCTCATCTCATTATGGTTCTAACAGAATATCTCTTGAAGGCTCTTCTCGGGAAGTCGGACCTCACAGGACGGATCTTTCGATGGGCCATTGGGCTTGGTGAACATCATTTTATATACGAGCCCAGGACTGCCATCAAAGCCCAAGTCTTGGCAGATTTCCTCGCAAAGTTTGCTCATTCTTCCTCGGCACCTAGCTTAGTTGACAGCAAGCTCCTGACCGAGCAAGCGTGGACATCCATGGTGATTAGCTCGATCGACGATAAGTCTCCGGCTGAGCTGGAGGGGGCAGAGGTAGAGCGCTCACACACTGGGCAAGAGATTTCAACCAAAGCATGTAAGGTTCCTATGGATGGTGCATCAAATGGCAGGGGGCAGGCGCTGGATTGTACTCACCTCTCCAGAAGGAATTATGCTAGAATAATCCTTAAAACTCAGCTTCTATGCTTCCAACAATGAAGTTGAGTATGAAGCACTATTGGCCGGCCTACGAGCAGCAAATAAACTACATGTGACCGAGCTGACGGTATACAGTGACTCCCAGTTGGTAGTAAACCAACTGACCAGACTTTATGAGGCCCGAGATGATAGGATGTACATGTACTTGGCAGAAGCCAAGAAGGAGCTCAGAACTTTCAAAGTGTTTGTTATAACGCAAATAGGCCGAGAACTGAACATCCATACCGACGCTCTAGCATTCTTGGCCTCGACATCAGCTTCTGGAAATCCCAGGATGATCATCGTTGACTTTCTGTCAAAACCAAGCATCGAGCAGGACCAGGGCCGAACAGATGTCTTCCCTGTCGAGATAAACCCGAGTTGGATGGATCCTATTGCATCGTTTATCAAAACTGATCAGTTGTCGGCCAATAAAAGAGAGGCACATAAGATAAGATTAAAAGTCATCCTGTTCTGGCTCTTGCCAATAGACAAGTTATACCGAAGATCATTCATTGATCCGTACCTTTTATGCGTACACATGAATTTGGTAGAAGACTTGCTATTAGAGATTCATGAAAGGAACTGTGGTATTCATACTTGGGGCAGATCTCTGGCACACAGAGCGATCACGCAGGGATATTGGTAACCATATATGCAGAAGGATGTCCAACAGTACGTTCGGAAATATAAAAAGTGTTAAAAGTTTGCTTCTCTTATACACCAGCCAGTTGGGAAGCTCTCGCCTCAAGCCCTTGGCCCTTTGCTCAATGGGGCATAGATATCACCGAAACCCTACCTAGGGCTATGAATAACAGATGATTTATCATAATGACCACGGATTATTTTACAAAGTGGGTCGAGGCAGAGCCCTTGGTTAACATTAGGGAGGCCGATATAAAGAAGTTCGTCTGGAAGAACATTATTACAAGATTTGACACCTAAAAGCCCTTATCTCGGACAATATGGCCCAATTTGATGGAAGGATCTTTCGGACGTTCTTGACAAAATTGGGCATACATTTTTACAATTCAACTCCGGCCTATCCGCAATGCAACGGTCAAGCCGAAGCCTCCAATAAAACTATATTGGATGGGATAAAGAAGCGGCTGGAAAAGGCAAAGGGCAAATGGGTTGATGAACTCCCTAATATTCTGTGGGCGTACCGAACTACACCTCATCGTACAACCGGGGAAACACCATATTCTATGATTAATGGAACTAAGACAATAATTTCATTGGAAATCGGTCTTCCTACTGTGATAACCGACTTGTTTTCCCTAGAAAGCAATGACGAGATCCTAGCCAGAGACTTGGATTTAGCCGAAGAGTGTCGGGAGGCCGCCTTGATAAGAATACAGGCATATCAACAAGAAATGGCAAAGGAATATAACAAGAAGGTCAAGCCTCGACTCTTCGGTCCCGGGGACCTTGTACTCAGAAAGGTTATGTGCAATACAAAGGTGCCGATAGATGGAAAGCTGGGGGCAAATTGGAAAGGACCATATATAGTATGGTCAATCGCCGGTACAAGAGCTTATAATTTAGAAGACAGCAATGGCAAAGTTGTCCCTTGGCCGTGGAATAAAGCTAACTTACTCTTTTTCTACCACTAAAATGTAATTTGGCCGCACACTGCAATAAAATAGAGTTCATTTAGCAATATATGTATTACATTGTTGAATACAGCCGAACTAAAACAGTTTGTGCCTTCTTGTTTCACGGGAGTTTAGTACAACTCTCAGGGTTAGTACGACCCTGCAGCCGAATTAGAACAGTTTGTGTCTTCTTGTTCCACATGAGTTTAGTACAACTCCCAGGGTTAGTACGTCCTTGCAGCCGAACTAGAACATTTTGTGCCTTCTTGTTCCACAGGAGTTTAGTATAACTCTCAAGGTTAGTACGACCCTGCAACTGAATTAGAACAGTTTATGCCTTCTTGTTTCACAGGAGTTTAGTACAACTCCCAGGGTTAGTACGGTCCTGCAACCGAACTAGAACATTTCATGACTTTTTGTTCCACGGGAGTTTAGTACAACTCGCAAGGTTGGTACGGTCCTGCAACCGAACTAGAACATTTCATGACTTTTTGTTCCACGGGAGTTTAGTACAACTCGCAAGGTTAGTACGGTCCTGCAACCGAACTAGAACATTTCATGACTTTTTGTTCCACGGGAGTTTAGTACAACTCGCAAGGTTAGTACAACCCTGCAGCCGAACTAGAACAGTTTGTGCCTTCTTGTTCCATAGGAGTTTAGTATAACTATCAGGGTTAGTATGGCCCTATAGCCGAACTAGAACCAAGTTTGTTATTTTAGATATTCTTAAAGAAAGAGCTCAGTCTCATACCAAGATACATCACAAGTTTGTTATTTCGACGAGACATGTTAGAATTTATAAGTTCTTACATTTTTGTACAAGCAATACAGTAATATTATAAAAGTACAAAACATATGGAAACAAACGTTGCATTAAATAAATAGTGCCCGATGGCTTATAGAAGAAGACATCGGTCTTTACAGCACAGAAGTAGACCGACATCGAAATAAGAATACAAAGTGATAACAAACACAAAAAGAAATATACAAGTCTTATAGTGGGAATCACAACTCAATTACTTCAGCGTGATCCTTCTCGGTAGTCAGCTCAGTGGA
>JAUTBS010064224.1:0-13438 GCA_032361285.1 Aequorea victoria
ACCAAATTGCCATTAAAAAAACTAGATCTAGAAAAATAATTTAATTTAATTAAATTAAACTAATTTTTCCTAACAATATTTATTCTTAAAAATTCATTTGGTACCAATAGCATTAATGTTCAAAGGTCTAGGTACAAGTTTTCACACATAATTTCTAATGAGCTGTTCAAGTTTGTCATGCATAACATTCACCAAAGAGTTATCAACTAAGGCATCTTTGTTGTTTCTTAGGTTCAACTAGGGAGACATAGCAGGTATGACTTACCTGATTCCTTATTTGCATCCTTATCATCATAGGTTCTGTCACATCACCGATAACATGATCAATTGGATAATTGAGCTTTACTCGTGAAGAGGGTTCAAGATAGAAGGTGGATGAGGTTCTAGAGAAGTTGATTCTTGGGGTTGTGATTTACTTTTACTTTTCTCAACATCGTCTGACTCATCTTGAATTGTGACATCGGAGTCATTGTTGCCCTCATATTCTGCATCATGTTCAACATCCTGAGATTTTCTTATATCATCAACAATCACATTAATAGATAAAGGGAGAGGTGTGAAGATTATAAATTCTATATGCTATACTGTTCATGGAACAACCTAGAAATAGACCTTTATCACTTCGAGAGTAAAATTTACCAAGATCACGATGTTTGAGTATATAACATTTAATCTCAAAAGTCTTGAAATATTTTAGATTAGGTTTGTTACCTTTCAGTAGTTCATATGGAGTTTGTTTTGTACCCGGTCTCAAGTAAACTCGATTAATCACATAGCAGACAGTGTTAATAGTCTCGACCCAAAATTTAAAAGAAAGATTTTTACCATGTAACATGACCATTGTCATCTCTTGGACTGCACGATTTTTTCTTTCAACAACTCTATTCTGCTGTGGTATTTTTGGTACAGAAAATTCATGTTGAAATCCTTGTTCATCACAAGAATATGAGTAGTCTCTATTCTTGAATTCTCGTCCATGATCAATTTTATCCTTGTGATGCACAATCTCTGATTTTTTTGTTGATTTTTCAATTGAAAACAAAATGATTTGAAAATAGAAAGTGTCAGATTTTCTTCTTAAAAAATTAACCTAAGTAAAGTGAGAAAAATCATCAATAATAACAAATATATATTTCTTACCTTCTAAACTTTCGATTTTAGTAAGACCCATCAAATTCATATGCAATAGCTGGAAGAGTTTTTGGGTGGTGACATACTTTATCTGTTTATGAGGAGTTTTGACTTGTTTTTCTACCTGAAAAGAACCACAAACACTCTTCGGGGGCGTTTCTTTCTTTGGTACGCCCCTTACGAACTTAGAATTAGTTAGAGTCGCAAGATTTTTATAGTTAACATGTCCTAATCTTCGAAGCCACAGCTTAGCTTCTTCAACTTTTGCTGAGTGACATATTGAGTGATTTGAGGCATTATTCCATATCAGTTATTAGGTGTTCTAACACCATGCATGACAGTTTTTTCTTTTGTATTCAAAATTAGATATTCATTTTTTAAAAAATGCACTTCTTGGCGAGAGTCCACAACCGACTAATGCTTAGGAGATTAACTTTCAAACTATCAACAAACAGAACATTATCAAACTTGGGTAGGCTAGGTGAGTTAATATTACCTCTTTCAACAACTTTGGACATGTTTTCATCTCCAAAAGTGTCTAGTCCTCCATCACAGGTCTCAATAGTAGAGAACAAGGACTTATCACCTCACATGTGTCTTGAGCATCCACTGTCTAAGTACCACATGTAAGAGTTTTGTGCATTGAGGAAAGTGTGGATAACATTACATTTTCAATTAGACTTTCTAACCCAGACAACCCTAGTTTTTTTTTAAATCTAGATGCAATTTTTTTCAAATTTACCCCTCTGGCAGTCCACCGCTCGAGCGACCCTATTAACCGCTCACGCGGACATTTGGTCGTGAAAACTTTGACCTCTCAGGTTATAGTTCGCTCGAGCAAGTGTGGGAACTGCTTGAGCGATCACATTGCAGTGAGTTCTTTCTTTGAGTTGTCTCAGCTGATTGAACAATTTTTTTTTCTTTTCTTTCTAATAAGGTTTAGAGTTTGACAACAAGTCCCAACAAAATGGCCTGAGATGTCCCTCTAATCCACAATGATGACATATGGGCACAAAATTCTTCATAGGTATGTGTTTAGGCAAGATGAACCTAGGAGCATGTGCATGAACGCTTTTTCCAAACTTGACATTAGGTTGAACAGTTAGTTGACTAAAAGCAGGAATCGAAGAGGTAGCTTTAACAAAGTTGATATTACCTATTTTGTTTGAAAAAGAAGTCTCACCAACATATCCAAGACCAGATCGATCAGTTGATATTCTCTATATGTTCAAAATGTCTTCCTAAGTTTTTGAACCTGTATTTAATTTCTTAAGATTAGCATTAGAAGCAATGAGATCATTTTCTAGTTTATTAACTTTGGCACATAGGACAATGTCAGATTTAATGTGTTCATGCAAACTTGTTTCAAAAATTTTGAATTTTTGTTCAAAAGTTTTGCACGAATCAAAAAGTTCATTCTTTTCGTTTTCCATACATATAAGTTTAACTCTATGAGTTTTCAGTTGACTCGCCTGATTTTGAGATTCTGATAGCTCGATTCTCAAACTCTCATTCTATTTCTCTAAAATCTTGAATTTCATAGATAGTTTAGAATACACTTTGGACATTTTTAGACTCTTCTCATACAGCTTATCATAAGGTAATTGAAGAGAATCCTCATTAGAATCTACCTTTATATCGTCTTTAATGGAATCACAATCTGAGTCATTCAATTCTTACTTTTCAGTTTTGTTAACAACAAGAAGATGGTCATCTGATTTAATAGAAGAAGTAAAGGCAACGAAATTACAATCATCATCATCTGGTTCTTTCTCTTCTGTTTCATTGTTGTCAGATTCACTATCATCCCAAGTGGCCTTAAGAATATTTTTTTTTGTTTTGTTTGGACAATCCTGTGCTATATGCCCATAATCTTGCCATTCAAAACATTGTATATTCTGAGATTGAGTTTTAACAAATTCTTTCTCAAATTTAGACCAATTCCTTCATTTGTCATTAAATTTTCTAGATTTTTCTCTGAAGTCAGATTTATTTATCATAACATTTTTTTTTTGAATTTTCTTACAAGAAAAGTCATAACTTCAGGATCAAATTTCGCTTCATTATTAGGAGAATCTACATCATTCTGAGTATTTTTTAAGGCAAAACTTTTTGATTTAGTTGGTTGTGTAGAATAGATTCATAGGTTTGAAGATTTTCAACCAATTGTTCTACTTGTAAGAAATCAATATCTTCACTCTCCTCAATGGCGGTAATCTTTGATTGGAATCTCTCAAGTAGAGAACATGAAATTTTTCTAACAATACAAAACTTAAGAATTTTCTCACCAAGGTTAAAACTTGAATTGACAATATCACTCAATTTTGTATAAAATTCATTAAAGTTCTCATTATCATCCATTTCTTAAGATTTTAAAATTAGTCGCGAGCCTTTGAAGTTTTACACATTTTATAGAAATTCTGCCTTCATAAGTGACTTCAAGGATATTCTAATTTTCTTTAGCAGTGTCAAATGCCTAAACTTCCTTAGTGTGACACCATTGAAGATAGAAGTGATAGTCTTACTATTCTAGACTATATCCTTAAAATTACTTTTATCCCATTGTTCAATAGATTTTGGTATAGTCTATTTTTTAGAAGCAACAATGGGGATGTAACCATTAACAACATAAATTCAAACACGTTCATCTAGAAATTTTAGAAAAGCCATCATGCGAGCTTTTCAATAAGAATAATTACCACCATCAAGTAGATGTGGTCTGATTGTCAAGTTTCCTTCTCTAGGCAAGTCCATGACAGAGATTAGTTTATGATATTTTACTTTTTAAAATAAAAGAACCTGCTCTGATACCAATTTAAAAAATAAGTTTGTAACTTAGTTTTGAAATCGTGACGTAACCAATCGTTGTTCTCTACTAAAAAATAGATAAACAATAAGAAGAGAGAAAACAACCAAACAATCAAACGAGACACGATTTTGTACGTGGAAAATTTCAACTTGGGCAAAAATCACGAGACTGGTCCATGTCTGAGAAAGTTAAGCTCTAAGAATGAACAGTTACAAGACTCACTTAAAGACTCGAGTTGGATTCACAACCTAGACGTTTTTAAGCTGAGTTTGTCAAATTCACGTGCACTGTTCTTCACTTGATTTGAAGAATACTAAATCCACAGTATTAGTAACCCGCAGAGTCTACCGAAGGCATTATGAGGAATCCACCTAAGAAGAATGAAATAGCTGAATCGATTTTGAGCCTGGGTGACTTTAGAAAACCTTACGTGAGGTAAAAGGACTTGAAACCTTGATTGTTGGAGAGTTTTCTGAGTGTATCTCGTAGAGTCTCATAGGAGTATTTATAGATGAAGCCGAGAATGTTCACAACAATGTCCAAAATAAAAGTTCACTGCCTAGATACCGTTCGAGCGCACTTGTGGCAGATACTTCCCCAATTCTGCCTCCAAACGTAGTTTGTCATGTTATGCTTTGAAGATTAATAAACTTGTACATTGGAGAAGAATCTCAAGAAAATCTATTTAAAGGAAGTTTACAACTTATGAACTTTTAAAACTAACAAACTATTCTATAAAGTCTCAAAAGAGATTTACATGGAATACACTTTCAAAAAAAATATATTTTCCAAAGATGTCAACCATCAAAACTTTCTAATCCACAAGACTTTCTAAAACACAATTTTTTTTAAAAGAACAACCTATTTTCAAGAGATTGCCAAACACATACTAAGACTGTAAGTCCTAACATGACTGAACTAAAAAATATGTGGGATGACTCACCATTTTAGATTATCTCACCGGATAATTAATATCACGTTTGTTTATAACAAATTATACTATTAGTCCCCAATATGAGTAATTTATGGCATTGAGAATTCTATTTCCTTATTTCTTTTTTTTCGGATTATCTTCGCACATTATTCAATGATAAAAAATGATTCTCAAATTTTATTTAATTCTTTGTCACATTTTAACTCAATACGTTACAAATAATACTATAATATATAATTTTATTTACTATTCTATAATATTAAAAAAATACATATAAAATTTACGTTTTATTTATTCCTCTTATTTCTCCTAATTGAATCTAACACATCAGTCTTATGGAAAAAAAAAAGAAAAATGAAAAAAGATAATAGTCCGGAACAGAAGCTGCGAAATTAAATTTCCCCTTAAATACAACGAAGTACTGCATTCAAGACTGTACGGTTGGGGGCAGCCATTGCCCATTGGTTAAATTTTTTGTAGCTCAACTACTGCAACCACCGACCATGAATGTATTTGATGAGTGGATGACCCATCAACTAAATTGAAACCGAATAATCCGGGTTTGGGCCTTCTTCAGCCAATGCAAACACTGCCCTTTCTATATGATATATGCACACATAAGAATTAAGTTTAGGGTTGTGTTGTGTTCATCAGTACTCAACGCACAGATGTGTAACAAAATGGGGTTTAGTGTTATGAGTAGTCAATAAATCTCTATGAAACATGCTGTAATTTTTCTTCCTTCAAAATTTGCAAGCTAATTATATTTTCTCAAAGCTTGGGAGACGGTAGTGTAATTTGAATCTAAGAGCAACTCAAGCATCCTTAAGGTGTACAAATGAACCGAGCTGTGTTCATGAGCAGTTTAAGCTCCATTCGATTAAGACTCGTTGAAATTTGATTTGTTTAATAAATAAGTTTATGAACTTAAAATTAGACTCATTGTTAAACGATCTCGCATCGACTCGGTTCAGATAAACTTGTAATTAAATAGTTCGTTTAATAACTCAACTCGAATCGATACAGGCGTAGACGGACCCAAGGGGACGGATGGGAGCGGTCACCCCCTTAAGTTTTAGAAAATTTTTATAGTTATAGTAGAATTAGTTCTAAATATCTTAAGATTGTATAGCTTCGCTCCCCTCCTAAGAACTCCTTGAATATCATTCCTAAAAAATTGTAAGAACTATTCATCCGTGTATTAAAATCCTGGGTTCATCTCTAGAAACAAGCTCGTTAAACTTGTTTAAGGTCATCTATAAAGACTCTCATAAAATGAAAGACTTTTATCAGATTTGGTCTCTCATAAAAAAAAAAAAAACTCAAATATATGCTTGAACTCGAATCGAGCTCGCCTCAGCTCGGATAAACTTAATAATTAAATAATTAAACAAATAAAAGAAAAGGACATTTACACTATTAAGGTAGGATTGTTAAATGAATAACAGGAACTTCTTACTGCCTCTGAACACCCCGATCACCTTTTTAAGATAATCTGTGCGGTTCATAAATATTGAATGAAACATTTAAAATTATAGATAATGAAATTAAAGTTAAACAATAAATAATTTATTTTCATGTAAACTTTGCATAATTGTAGGTGAAAGAGCTTGATTTAGAACAATTCAATTTTTTTAATATAAGTTCGGGCCATAGAACATGGGCGGGTCACATCCAGAAAGTGAACCAAGGTGGAATGGACTTACGAAAGACGAGGTTCAAACTGAAAAAATATCTCGGCGCTCGTAATTGAGACCGAAATACAATGCTGACGCTCATAGGCGGAGCCGAGCATTGAATATAACACTTTGAGTGATGATAAGGGGGTGACATTCGAGCATTAAATGCATCATTGATGGACATTAAATGCTCCCTTTGTGGACCATCAAAACCCTAAGAAGGGCATTCAATGTATTTTTAATAAGACACTCAATACCTACTACAACCATGATTATTCTACCTAGATACAGGTAGGTATAGTCCGGAGTAAGGGAGCATCAGAAGTATAGGCCTCTATGATAGGGATAGTTTGTCCCCTTGGTCCCTTGCCTATAAATATGCAGGTTCTCTAAAAAATAAAGGTGTGTGAACTTTTATTCAACAAAAACTATTACTCTCTCAAATACTCAATTTTTCTTGTACTAGTGTTAAACGTCTCTTTGCTAACTTAGCCATTGGAGGGGAATTCTGGCGAGAACACCCCGCCGGACAGTAACATTGTTTTTCCTGTGCAGGGACGAGCTTCCATACAAGGGCCAAACTTCCATACAAGGTGCAAATCTATGCCTGGTTTACTTCCACTCGATTCATACAACATTGCAGGCTTGTTCCTCACACGTTTGGCACCGTCTGTGGGAAGATTCAATCAGGCAATCTTGACCGTCATCTATGACATCTCATTCCAAAACAAATTCAAGAGGAGGTGATGATCGGACCAGTCAAGAACATAGCCTTGTGGATAAAATTTCAACAAAGAAATCGACCAAACATCATGGTAAGAGGCCCATGCCGCGAACGGCTAAACGTCTTGAAGAAGTATTTGATCAAGAAGCCGCTATCAACGAAATGAGAAATGAAAGAGCGGAGTTAAAAGCGACTCTGCAGCTCCACCAATGAAAGGATGGCCTACTGGAGGATGGAGCCACCAGTAGGCGCGACCCTACACATAGAAAAACTCAGCCTCCTTCTTCACTAATGAAGAGCCTCGTCCCTCGACCCAGCCAAATCCAGCCAGGGGAAAAATTAGCCCCACAACTTTCTCGAGGTGAATAGGCCAACACCGGGGAAAGTAGCTATCTTCTCTCGGCCCAATGGAGTACTGAGGAGAAAACCTACACACGTTCATCCCAGCGTAGCAATAGCTCCTGAACGATGAAACCTGAAAGAAAAAAGATGGAAGCAGCGCGCACCTGCCACTCAGGCAGGATGGCTAGTTTGACCTCAAGGCCGAGCATCCAGCATGTAATCCCGGTCAACCCGGCCATTTTGCCGAGCACCACACTACCGAGCACCGCTCCAGGTATGTTCCTCTCTATGTCATTCTCGGCTCGAATTTAGTCCTTGGTTCCCCCAAAAGAGTTCTCCCTCCCGAAAAACACCTCTTATGATGCACAAATGGATCCAAATGCACACATTATCCATTTTAGAAAAATGACTACGCCATGGAGAAGTAATGACTCCTTCATGTGCAAGGTCTTTTCGTCAAGCCTAAGAGAGACATGCTTGAGATGGTTTGAAAAATTATCGACATCCTCCATTAACAGCTGGGGGGAATTGGCCACAGCTTTTGTGGCACGGTTCATAACTTGCACCGAAGTCCCTAAGGATATTGACACTCTCTTGGCCCTCACAAATGAATTCTTGCGTACATATGGTGGCAAATATTGGAAAACCTATAATAAGGTTGAGAACTGTGTAGACATCCCAATTTTAACTAATCTGTGCATAGGCTTGTTCACTTTGTCTCCAATGATGAGTGCATACGTAAGCCGCGTCAAAAGAAACTCTGTGCAGGTCTGAGAGTCTAAGGAATACTCTAAAATATTCCAAAACACCACAAGACACCCCAAAACACCCCAAAATACCAAAAATACCCATCGGTGCAGCCACCCAACTAGGCGCTCGCTGTAGACAGCCCAATTTTGACTAAACCGCACATACGCTAGTTCCGTAGCTTCTGATGATGAATGAATACATTATTCGCGTCGAATGAGCCTCCGTGCAGATCCAAGAGTCCAAGTAATACCCCGAAACACCCTAAAAACACCGAAAATACAAAAAACACTCCTTGGTACCACCTCTACCAGGCGAGCGCCACTTTCCTCCAAGAACCCAACACCACTTCACTCCTCAAGCTACCTTGACTAGGCGCGAGCCACCTCCAAGTGGCGCATGCCATTTCCCTCCAAGAATCCCACGTCACTTCAAACCTCAAGCCATATTTGACCCTGACGCGCGCCACAAGCCACCTAGCGCAACGCCACCTTTACCTAGGGCGCGCCACTTTGAGAGGAAGCTCCGCTCTTTTGGCAGCTCCTCGCCCAAAATCTATAAATAGGAGATCTCCCCCTCCTATTTTAGGGGCCGAATCCTTGACAAGCAAAAGCTCTGTCCATTTAAGACCCCCAATTCTGAGAGCACCAAACCTCTATAGAATTGATATCCCAACTCCATACAAGCTAAAGCTCTGCTAAAATCAAACCCCAATCTTTTATAAGCATCAAAATTCTACCGAATTGGAAAATCAAAACTAAACTAAATTGAAAAATTAGAATCCTTTGCATTGGAACAACTCCGAGGACTCCAAGATTGCACGGAAGGCCTCCTGAGGATGCGCCATATTTGAGGAAAAGCTTCGAAACTGCTTGAAACTTTACTCTTCTTCCGGGATATATGGTAAATCCCTTTTTTCTCATGTTTTCATCTATCTCTTATTTCCTTTAGCTCTTTAAACTTCTTTCTATTCGGTAAAATTCTATTTTTCATTTCTTTGTTTAAGTATGTTTCTCATCTCTTAGAAAAATATGTTTTTCTTTCTTCTTAGCCTTTTTAGTAGCTTTAGAAATGCATAACATGTAGAATTTAGACTATTTGTTGAAAATCCTACATGAATTGTCATTTTTTTTGCTATCTTTCTTAAATAAAAACACCCACACACGAGAGCACACTGTTTTCCTAAAATAGTAGTCTATTTTGGGCCTCGGAGTGTCGAGCTCACTTTTTTATAGTGACGCGTGCCACTTCTAAAGAGCCCAGAGGTGGCGCACGCCATGTCTAGATGGCGCGCACCAGGTTAGGAGGTGGCGGATGCCACCTCTTCTTGCAACCAGTGGCTTTCCAATAGCCTTTTCTGTATATTTTCTTCGTGTGAGAATTTATGTTGAAATGCTATCTTTCTTTTTTTCTTTTCGCATAAAAACACATTTGCACACAAGAGCTGTAACATCCCAACTCGGGAAAGGTGACAGGTTATGGATATAGGCCTTGGCCTAACGAACCAAGAAAGTTTAAAATATACAATTAGCTAACAATATGGTAAAAGATACCAAATGCAAGAGATTTAATCAATTAAAATTCATAATAATCAATGTGGGATAACCAACTCAATATCTCAAATAATATGTTGACCTCAACAACTCATAATCAAATAATAGTTATATCAATGCGGAAGCGAATGCATGTCTTAAGAGGTCTTATTCCTGAATCTCACAAAGCTACCGAGTCCATCAACTAATTTCTTCACTGGTTACCTGAAATGTTTAATTTACAATGTTAGCTAAAGCTGGTGAATGGAAGCATGCATAATAATATACAGTTCTAAAATAAGAGATTCAAATAGTTTGTACTTTAAACATAATCATGGTAAGAGATACACAATATAAGAAAAAGAGTGATAATACAATCCATCTTTTCTTCTTTGTCAAAATATATATAATTTTTTCTCGCGATCTTGATATCAAGGCGACTCACCAACATATATCTCAAATTGGATATCAGAGGTATCCACAACAATCTCATGACATAAATATGTCAACAATATAATTCGCGCATAAAAATGTCAATAATGTAATCAGGGCATCCAATGCCAATAATGTATACATGACATCAAAATACCAATAATGGTATAACGATATGATCATCAACATGTGTGCGAAACCATCAATAACAACCACATGAACAACCTGAGGGAGATAGAGATCGGGGTGAGTGAGAGAGATCAGGGATGATATCATTTTATAATGGTTCTTAGATATCACGTTGTTATCCCATAATTTTCTCCCTATGATTTATCTTCATAATTTTAAAAGATATCATGCTGTCATCACATGCACAAGAAATCTCATATTATTTTATTTTCTAATTTGTCCCATTCTTTCCTTATATTTATTATTAACATATATTCTTTTATCATTTATTATTTTAAAATCTCAGAATATTAATCTATATAATTAAATTTTTAATTAGTTAGTTAATTAATTTATTATATAAATTACCGGGTTTTACATTCTTTCTCCCTTAAAAGAATTTCGTTCTCGAAATTAAAATACTAATCTTGAGGAAACAAATGAGAATAACGCTCGCGAATCTCATCTTCGCGCTCCCATGTAACCTCTTCTACTACATGATTTTTCCATAAAATCTTAACGAGACAAATCTGCTTTTGCCGTAAAACCTTTTTTTTAGTGTCAAGAATCTGGAGAGGTTGCTCCTCATAGGTCAAATCTTCACGAACTCGAAGTGGCTCATAATCCACCACGTGCATCGCGCTATAGACGTACTTCCTCAGCATCGATACATAAAACACATTGTGTACCCCGGAGGTGGCAAAGCCACACGATAATCCACCTCACCAACACGGTCTAAAATCTCGAAAGGTCTAATATATTGGGGACTCAACTTTTCCTTCTTACCAAAGTGAATAATTCCTTTCTAAGGTGAAACATTAAAGAATACCATATCTCTAACTGAAAACTCAAAGTCTCTCCTACGTCGATCGACATAACTCTTTTGTCGACTTTGAGTTGCTAAAAACTTACTCCAAATAGTGATAATCTCCTGCCTATATAATGCTTCATACGGTGCCATTTTCAAACTTGAATGATAATTGTTGTTATAAGAGAACTCCATCAGTGGTAACTGATCATCCCAATTACCTTTCTATTCCAACGCGCAAGCTCTCATCATATCCTCAAAAGTATGAATGGTTCTCTTTGACTATCCATTGGTCTGCGAGTGGTAAGCTGAACTGAAATCTAATCTTGTGCCCAATGTAGTCTGCAAGACACCCCAAAACTTAGAGACGAAACGTGGATCACGATGCGAAACAATAGATACAGGTGAACTATAAAGTCTAACAATCTCTCTCACATATAACTGTGCCAAATGATCCAAGGTATGTGTCATCTTGATAGCAATGAAATGCGTTGACTTCGTAAGTTGATCCAATATGACCCAAACAACATCGTGTCCATTACGCGTATGAGGTAAACCAGACACAAAATCCATCGTGACATTCTTCCACTTCCACTCGGGTAGTGGTAATGGTTGAAACTTTTCCGCCAGTTTTTGATGTTTGACCTTTACCTGTTGACAAGTAAGACACTGCGCTACGAACTCTACTATATCTCACTTCATGCCATTCCATCAGAAATGTTCTCAAAGATCTCTATACATCTTGGTACCTCTCGGATGAATGCTATACCAAAAACTATGAGTTTCGGTTAGAATCTCTTTCCTTAACTCACTACTGGCAGGTACGCATACCCGATCTATGAATTTAGGCAGTCCATCGTCACTAATTCTGAAACCTTTAACCTCATCTTTGTGCAACTCTTCCACATTCCTCTTGCATTGAAGATCATCCTATTGAGCAACACATATTCTCTCCAGTAAGGTCGGTCTCACTGTCAACTGACTACACAAGGCCGTTTTCCCATGTTGTATTATCTCTACTCCTATTTTCCTCAAATCCTCTACCAAAAGATGTTGAACTGTTAATGACGCTGAGCTACTTCCCGAAGACTTCCTACTCAAAGCATCTGCCACCATGTTCACTTTTTCCAAATGATAAAGTATCTCGACATCGTAGTCCTTCAATAGTTTGAGCCATTACCTTTGCCTCAAGTTGAGCTCCCTCTGAGTGAAGATATACTTTAGGCTTTTATGATCGGTGTAGATCTCACATGACTCCCCGTATAAGTAGTGTCTCCATATCTTCAGTGCAAAAATAATGATTGCCAACTCGAAATCAGGCGTGGGGTAATTCTTCTCATGTACTTTTAATTGGCGAGAAACATAAGCTATCACATTACTATGCTGTATCACCACATAATCCAAACCTTGGTGCAACGCATCACTGCAAATCACAAAATTACCGCATTCAGTTGGTAATGCTAGAATTGGTGCCAAAGTCAACCTTTTCTTAAGCTCCTGAAAACTGTGCTTACATTTATCCGTCCATTCATACTTCACCCCTTTTTGAGTAAAGCTAGTAAGCGACAGGGCAATATGAGAAAACCCTTTCACAAACCGTCGATAATAGCTCGCTAGTCCCAAGAAACTATGTATCTCAGTTACTGACATCGGACGTGGCCAATCAACAATAGCCTCCATTTTGTTGCTATCCACCGATAACCCATCCTTGCTAACTACGTGACCAAGAAAAGATATGCTGTCTAGCCAAAATTTGCACTTGCTGAACTTAGCATACAATCTCTTTTCCCTGAGAGTCTAAAAGATTTTTCGTAAATGTTCTTCATACTCCTCCTTACTTTTAGAATAGATTAAGATATCATTAATGAACACCACTACAAAATGATCCAACTGTGGTTTGCAAATACGATTCATCAATTCAATAAATGCTACTGGAGCATTGGTCAAACCAAAAGACATAACTAAGAACTTATAGTGACCATAACGAGTCGTGAAAAATGTTTTCGAAATGTTCGCCTCCTTGACTATTAGTTGGTGATAACCAGACCGCAAGTTAATCTTGGAGAACACTTGAGCACCTTGTAACTGATCGAACAAGTCGTCAATGCGCGGCAGAGGGTACCTATTCTTGA
>JAUTBS010064335.1:0-20962 GCA_032361285.1 Aequorea victoria
ACAGCTACAGTATCTCTATTTTTTGTTTGATATATAGAGAGATATATATATATATATATATATATATATATATATATATACAGAAGATAAAATAGAGGCTTATACTCCTCTGCTCTGTGCCGATCTACTGCTTCTTCCTCCATTCCTGGTTCTTCTCCGAATCAGATCAAATTACATATTAAAATAAAATGCAATCTCATATCGCTCAAATAAAATTAATTATTTACAAATAATTGTGGTCCAAATCACCACAAGATCTGAATAAAAAATAAAAAATAGGCTATAAACGGAAGATTAACAAACCATCCTTCATCACAATGGTTAATCCTAAATCTAAAATACATGCAGATCAATAACTGGATTAATGTTGGATAACAGGTAATCGATATTAGAATCTAATCACAACTGTTGGCTCTGATACCAATTGTTAGATTCTGTGAAACACTGCCTATGGATCTTAAATTACATCATTAATACGGATTAATTTTTTATTATTCAGAGTTCAAGAATTTAGCTGCTGATTTCGGTAAGTTTGAATTAGAATTACAACTCCTCAGGTCTTCCAGTATATGATCCTATTGCCCAATCAGTAGAGACCTGGTGGGTGGTCACCAAAATTGGTCGACACCATTCTCTCTCTTTCCTGACTAAAACTCTAGTCGTCGTCTACAATATGAGTTCTCAACCCTAATTCAGAATTAAGCCTCATATTTATAGAGAAAGAGAGGAACATGATCTGCAATTATGAACTATACAGGCGATCCAAGGATAATAATTAAATTTGCTTCCAAAATAATTAAGAAATTACACATCAGCACCCCGTGATATATTTTTAATTCTTTTAATTGTAATTAATTTCACTAAATAGTTACAACTGCACTCCAATTTAATTATCTCAGATCATTACGATAAGAGTCCTTATTTGCAGAGTTATATAGCAAATAATATGATTCTCCGTGCTAAGTCTTTAATACCCGCTTTGTGAAATTTAATACTGATAATCTAATTTTACTAATATCTACAATCCTTGATTACCAAATTCAACTTATTTGATATACTACCGGATTAAATTAATAATTCACTGATCAAGTTTACTGGTACAAACAAAACTTATGAATTTATTAAGGGGGTATTACAATCAAGATTATTATTTTGGACACAGATTCCTCCAAAATATAACACTGATCATATTCTAATATTTACTACACAAATTACGGGGTCTATTGAAATAATATGATTGAATCTCGCCCGTAAGTAATTCAAAGTAATAAAATATTAAAACATGTCAGCATTCAATATTTCTCAGGATTAAGAATCTATAAGCCCTCGAGCAAACCATGAAATTATATAAGCCCAATCATGTTAGTACATGGACTTTAATGTCACCTTTGGTCCTATACAATACATTCCTGGTTGTGAGGAACCCTCTCAAAAAACTCGTCGCCCTCGTCTTTTTAATTTAAAATGCTCTCAGTTTTATGATTTTAAAAAGAAAAAGTGGGTTTTATGTTTTGAAAGGAGAGCCCCCCAAATGCATCCGTGTTAAAGGCCGCACAATTGGAGTCGCCACTTGATTTTTAATGAAAAACTATGAAAACAAAACATTCAAGGAATTAGTTTGTCGTTACCAGAGATAATGGTTCGAGAGCTAAGGTACGAAAGGAGAAGGTGTTAGGCACCATTCTCGTCCGATCTGAAGACCGACATCTACTTAACCGTTTCTTTTATTCTTGTCTTAAACTTTCCAAGACTAACACATATACAAAGGAGGTTGAAGAGGGATCATGCCAAATCAAGCAAGAAAACAAAACCTAACCTAAAACTAAGGCTTTCTAAGTATACCTACACATATTTGCATGTCAAATGGGGAAATAACAATATATCAGTATAGTTATACATAGAAGAGGCATGTTGTTAAACATAAAAGAATGAACAAACCTACTGGAAAGCCACTAGTTTTTACAGACGTGGCGCACGCCACCTCTCAACCGGGCGCGTGCCAAGTAGACATGACGCACTCAACTTTTGGACACTCTGGAAGAGGCGTGCATCACTATAGCAGAGTGAGCTCGATACTGGGAGGACCAAAAGATGATACTATTTTATGAAAATAGTGTGTTGCTGTGAAAAAATGTTTTTATATACAGAGAAAACAAAGAAAATAAGGTAATTCACAGAAGATCTTCAACACATAGTCTAAATCCTATGTTTTATGCATTTTCTACATACTTAAATAGGCTAAAATACGACTTAACATGCTTTTCTAAGAAGAAAGAAAACATACTTAATCCGAAAACAAAAACAAAATCTGGGAAAATGAGACCAATGACCCCTTTCTCCCCTTTTACCGGATAGAAAGAAACTAAGATAAAGGAAAAGATAAAAATGAATGTTTACCATATATCCCAAATGGAAAAATAAGTTTCAAGCTATCCGGTAGCTCTCTCAAAAGTAGCGCATCCTATCCCGGGAAGCCTTCTGTGAAGCCTTTGAGTCCTCAAAATTGGTCCAGTGTAAAGGTTTTGTTGTTTAATTAGTCCAATTCTTGTCCAATTTTGATATCGAATCCAAAATCTAGCAGAACTTTGAGATTTATTTATTTTGAGTTTCCATTTCGACAAAGGTTTGGTACTTTTGAGGTAAGGGATCCAAAATAAGAGGGTTAAGTGGTCCTATTTATAGATTTTGGGCAAGAAGGCTGCCAAAAGGGCAGAAGCTTCTTCCTAAAGGTGATGCGCGCCATGTTGGAGGGAAGTGGCTTAGGGCACTTGAAGGTGGCTTAATGATTTTGGAGGGAGGTGGCGAGTGCCACTTGAAGGTGATGCGCGCCTGGTTGGGAGGCTGCACCGACGGGTATTTTTGATATTTTGGTTATTTTGGGGTGTTTTGGATTGTTTTGGGGCATTCCTTGGACTCTCAGAATTTCACGGAGTTTTTTTTTACGCGGTTTACTCATGCACTCATCATCAGAAGCAAACAGGATAAGCCTATGAGCGGGTTAGTCAAAATTGTGGTGTCTACAGTTGTCCCTTTTTGACAGAACTCTCACCACAACGCGTGGGGTGAGTGAATCTCAAATTCCCATAGATAGTCCCTTTTGACTAAACCATTCTTTGGCGGGAAAATAAAAAAATAAAACAAAACGTGCAAAGAAAAATGATCGTGCTTGAGTTACATCAAGCTGCCTACGTACAATTTCTAAAAGGATTAGACCATCGTAGTTCATGGGGATAATGGAAATGATGCAGAAACAATAAAGGTTAAAGGCTTAGTGGTTAACCCACATAGCTATGCAAGAGAAACATGTTTAATGTCACAGGGACTGAAACAAAAGAAATCAAATAGTTTAAGGTCATGAAGGAGCTATTTATTCAGTTTAAGGTCGTGTAGGACCGCCTGTTATCCTTTTGAGGTCATGAGTGGACCAATTTAGCATTTTTAAGGTCCTGACTAGACCGGTTTACCCATTTAAGGTCATGAATGGACTGACATATCCTTTTACGGTCATGAGTGGACCGATTTGGGTGAAGGTTACTTTTGGGGTCACGACAACAAAGGCACATGGTTGTATATAAAAGACCATTGAAGTACGTAAAAGTTCTAAACTTTTAGTGGTTGTACCACCATGCACGTATTAACGGTCCAACTACCATTCAAATCTCTTCATGGGACCTTAATCATTTCGTTTGGATCGAATAGCTACCGAGATGGGTGAAAGTTAACTTTGGGGTCACAACAATAAAGGCTCGTGGTTGTATATAAAAGGTCATTGACGTACGTAAAAGTTCTAAACTTTTAGTGGTTGTACCATTATGCACGTATTAACGGTCCTACTACCTTTCAAGTCTCGTTATGAGACCTTTATCGCTTCATTTTGATCAAAGAACGGATTAATTTGCTAAGTTTTAGGTTGTGAGATAGAGCGATGACTCAGTTTTGGGTGCTAAGATGGACCGATGACTCGATTTTAGGTCATGAGACGGACCTATTGCTCAGTTTTAGGTCGTGAGACGGACCTAAGGTATTGAATTTTAGGTCGTGAGATGGACCTAAGGTATCGAATTTTAGGTCGTGAGACAGACCTAAGGTAATCAGTGTTAGGTCGTGACATGGACCTAATGTCTTAGTTTTAGGTCGTGAGACAGACCGATGACTTAATTTTAGGTCATGAGATGGACTGATGACTTAATTTTAGGTCATGAGATGAACTGATTGCTCAGTTTTAGGTCGTGAGACGAACCCAAGGTATTTAATTTTAGGTCGTGAGATGGACCCAAGGTACTCAATTTTAGGTTGTGAGAGGGACCCAAGCACTTAGTTTTAGGTCATGATATAGACCCAAGGTACTCTATTTTAGGTCATGAGACGGACCCAAGTACTTAGTTTTAGGTCATGATATAGACCCAAGGTACTCAGTTTTAGGTCATGAGACGGACCCAAGTACTCAGTTTTAGGTCATGAGACGGACCCAAAGTACTCCATTTTAGGTCGTGAGATGGACCTAAGGTACTCAATTTTGGGTCGTGAGACGGACCCAAGTACTCAGTTTTAGGTCTTGAGACGGACCCAAGTACTCAGTTTTAGGTTGTGAGACGGACCTTGTTTGAAACCTCGGGCATGATAATGAAGCTTGGCGTGTAGGTAAAGGATGATTTCGACGATCGGGAATGATTTAAAAGCTTCTTTTATCAGAGATAGACTTCGAATTTTTATTTATTTTTGAGTATTAATTTAAACTTGGGTTGCATATTAACGTTCCTGAGATGGGTAGGCTTTCATTCGGCCTGCCTAACTTAGGTTACATTTTGCGCTCCTACCCGGGAAGGGTAGGCTACTGTGTCCCGACAATCTTAGGTGCTTATGGGTTCCACGCTTCTCGAGTTGGGTAAATACTCGTTCGTCCTGACCAACTTAGATTGTGTCGTACGTTTTTCTGAGAGAAAATTAATGATATTTTTGTTCCTAGATAAATATTTTCACATTTTTTTAGGAGAATATTTTTTTATTTATTGAACTTTTAATTAATTTGGACTTGGCTTGCTTATCAAGGCGTCATGAGGTGGGTAGGTTTTCCTTCGGTCTGCCTAACTTAGGTTACGTTTTGCGCTCTTGCCCGTGATGGGTAGGCTACTGTGTGCTGGCCATCCTAGGTGCTTATGGGTTCTACGGTTCCGGAGTTGGGTAAACACCCGTTCGTCCCGACCAACTTAGGTTGTGTCGTACGTTTTTCAGAGAGAGAATTAATGACATTTTGTCCCTAGATAAATATTTTTACATGTTTTTTAGGGGAATTTATTATTTTATTATTTTTTATTATTAATTCAAACTTGAGTTGCGTATCGACGCGTCCCGAGGAGGATAGACTTCCCTTCAGCCTATCTAACTTAGGTTACGTTTCGCGCTCCTGCCCGGGATGGGTGGGCTACTATGTCTCGACCATCCTACGTGCTTATGGGCTCCACACTTCCTGAGTTGGGTAAACACCGGTTCGTCCCGATCAACTTAGGTTGTGTTGTACGTTTTCCCGAGAGGGAATTAATGACCTTTTTGTCCATAGATAAACGTTTTCACATTTTTTTAAGAAATAATTTTTATTTTTATTTTTTTATTTTGTTCAACTGGGCAAGTATTTTTACACTTTCCTAGATTTAATGGATTTTATTTTTGCCCAAGTTAGGTTGCACTTCATACTATCTAAGGTGATGAATTTTTAACTTTTAGTCACTAAGTAAATGTTTTCACGCTTTCTTAAGTTTATTGAATTTTTGTTTTTGCCCAAGTTAGATTGCGCTTGTTGCTACCTAACATGGTGAATTTTTAACTTTTAGTCACTAAGTAAACGTTCTCATACTTTCTTAGGCTTACTGACGTTTATTTTTGGGTCACTAGGTTAGTGCTTTCACACTCTCCTAGGTTTATTGGATTTTCTATATTATTTTTTTTGTTTTTTATTTTATCTCATGATTTTTTTGTGTGTTTTCCTTCATTTTTGCAAACTGGTGAGTACTTGCACGGGTTTGGAGGCTCTTCCCGCATCCTCGAGTGGTATGAGGTCCTCCCCTTGGAAAGTCGAGTTCTTCTGGTTGGGTCCAAATTCGGCTGGTTCATTCCCCTCCTCACGAGTACTCATGACAGCCTTGGTGGAGAGGTGGTGGGACACCACCCATACCTTTCACTTCCCATCCTTTGAGGCGACCCTGACTCGCTTGGATTTTTCCATGATTACGGGGATCAGGGTAGGGGAAGATCCTATCCCACTCGACCCCACCGTAGGCTCATGCCTGGTCGCACTCACCCACTGGCTTGGCAGGGTTGTGCCATAATCGGACCACGGGCGCATCCGGTACTCCTGGATGGTGGACACATACATTGGGATGGAGTGCACCGAGTCTCGCCACTTTGAGTCGGTCGCTCGGGCATTCCTACTCTATGTTTTCTGTGTTTGGCTATTTATGAACAGGAAAAACACCGCTAAACTATATTACCTAGGAGCCCTCCAGGATCTCCGTCGAATGTCATCTTTTGATAGGGGAGGAGCAGCACTGGCTACATTATACATGGGCCTACGGTCCTTGTGTCAGGCCAAGGAAATGTCAGTGACCGACTATTGGAGGATTTGGGAGGTATGATCATGATCACACTGTTGATCTTTTAGTGCATTTATACTTCATTCTTTATTGACTCGGCCTAACTCTTATTCTGTTTTTTTTTTTTATCTTTTTCTTATTTACAGCTGTGGACGTACGAGTTTCTGGGGCTACCGGCTCCAAAGAATACTCATCTCAATCCCTAGATCATCCTGAGGGTAGCGCGGTGGGGTCAGAGTACAGGGGGGAAGGAGGATGCGAAGGATTTGACTGCGTACCGTCTCCATCTAGACCGCCTATGCCCCACATATGTATGTTCTATTTCAATTTCACGCATGTTTAACTTTCTTTTGGTGATTTTTCTTATATTTAACCTGTGTTTGGTTCATTTTTCTTCCAGGTGCGCTGGCGCTTGTGGGAGGATGTAAAGGATCGTGCTGGTCACGATCTAATGAGGAGCTAATAGGCTTGTCAGATGAGGATTCTGTTGGAGGGCCCATTCTGCCGGGGTTAGTTCCTAGGCGAGCGAGTGGTTCGGCAGTCACTGGAGCTGGCCCATTTCTAGGTCCCTTAGTCACCTCCACTAAGCATGAGGTTGACACACACCATGCCATTTGATGATGTCGTTGAGACAATGTACGGCTTGACAGCTAGGGATATCCAAGTCGAGGGGGTGTACGCCACCTTTGCTCGCTACTTCTTGATGCGTCTGATGGACATCCAGCTTGCAGAGGTGCAGACTGGACAGCCCTCGACATCTGAGGTTCCTCCTATGGCTGGTGGTCGTGCCGCTCCTACTGCTGGTGGTGTTGCCATGACTATCCGAGCTTCCTCTACTACTTTCGTTGCTCACGCTGCTTGTGCTCCAGGTTCGGCTGCGCATTTCTTTCTGCCATTACCTCAGACAGTGGATACATTTACCTACTGGTATCCATGTTCCATTCCTATTCTCGCTCCCATGGTACTGGAGATATGCCTTGGAGGTGGGGATGAGCAGGGTACTTCATATTTTTCTCTCTTTATTTTATGTCTCTCCCTCTTTTAACCAGATATGTTAGTCTGTCTAGCATTTGATTTTCTTGGCTCATTTCAAGTTTTTCCTCAGGCCTCCGAGCCTTCATGGAGGACTGCCTCACTACTATTTTGGGCCTGATGATCTTAGTGTTGCAGTAGACCCAAATGCTTATAGAGGCACACCTGGATCCTATCCCCCGAGCTCCTTATCCTCACCCTCGCCCGGTGAGTACTCTTATTTTTATTTACTCGTATGCCCTTCTCTCCTTTTTTCCGCACATATATACATGTTGACCACACTTGTTTTTCTTTCTTTCTCTTTTATGTACTTTCAGCCTCGCTCGGTTAGTCGTGACCCTTCTGACTATGGGACATCCTCGTCTTCATGTGCCGCCACCCTGTCTGCTGTTGGTCCATCGGAAGCTACTTCCCGGGGACCTGCCCCGCGAGCTAGGGTTTGGGCATGTCAGACCAACAGTGACGATGACTTCGACTCAGCGAATGCCACCACTTCTGAATCCTCTGTCTCGGAGCCTTCGCGTCGCACTCGTCGCTGACGTGATTAGGATGTCTTCATGTTTTTCTTGATTTTATTGGATGTAAGTCTGAGATAGACCTTTTTATATTTTTTATATACATTTTATTTGATTGGGATAGGCCTTCGTGCCTAATTGGATATTTATTCAGAATTCCTTTTTTAGTTCTCTTTTTCTATTTCTTTCTTTGTATGGATATTTGGTTTATTTACATGAATTGCAATTTATTTACATACATGGATGACATATATGCAGAGATGGTTATGTACAGGTTTGTTTACATGATATGTACAGGAATATTTATAGGAATTATGTACATGGATTATTTACAGAGATTATGTACATGAATATTTACAGGGTATTTACATACAGGTTATTATGTACACATATATTATAGAGATATATTTACAAGGTATTTACATACAAGTTATTATGTACACAGATATTTACAGAGATATATTTACAAGATTATTTACAAGGCTATTTGCTCTTTCTTGGGATTTCGTTTCATTTTTATGTTTATACGAATGTACATGCATGGATGATAGTAGATAGTAAGGTATAGACCGAGATGGCTATGTCACTACCCGTAGACTTAAGTGCTAGTGGTGACAACTCAAATTTGAAGTAGGGAAGGAGAACAAACTGCTCCGTTTGGAAATCAAAGGTAGCGCGCACTGTCATGAAAAGGGATGACATGGCGCGGGCTAGGGTGAGCTGGCGCAAGCCAGGTTTAAAAAAAATTTAAGCCTGGTTCAGATCCCCCATATTTTCTATATAAAGGGGTGTCCAGCCATCTTTTAGAAGCCAACTCTGATTCTGTAACATGACTTCTTCTACTCAAAATTTTGTCTCCTGCTGGATCGATGAATTTACCAAGATCGTGTAAACTAATTTTTTGAATTTTGGTTTGAACAATGTTTTCCATTTGAGGGTCGTGAGGATAAACTGGAACTTTCTGAAGGCATCTACTCAGTTGTGGGATCCGGTGGCCCATATTTTCAGACTTGGAGATGAAAAGCTTTGCCCGACCATTGAAGAGTTCGAAACTATCCTGCATCTCTTGCAAGCCCAAAAAAACTCTTGAGGGATTTATGTGGATTGAGCGGTAGTGAAGCTTCCCTTCTTCTGCATGGAGGGGTCCTCGACATATCTTGCCTAGTGAGCCATTTTTGCATTGTCGGCTTTCTTTTTTCTGATTTTCCTTTACAGTCTTGCCGTCGCTATGCTTTGTGCATCTGTCTTCTAGAACATTTCCTTCTCTCCCTAGGAGATGATGATGTTAGCACTACCTTAGTATAGGTAGCCTCTTAAATAAAGAAGGGAAAGATTTTTATATCACTGGTCTTGGCCGAGACACTGATCGATTTAGATGTTATATAATCTGGTGTCTCTTTTGGTTTTGCGGGCAGTCCCCTGCTCCTCTATGTATCTATTAAAGCTCTCCTTTTATATATTTTTCTCAATTTTTCCACTCAACTCTCCTTTTCTGCATTTTTAATTTTTCTACTCAACTCTCATTTTCTCATATTTTCTCAATTTTTCCACTCAACTCTCATTTTTCTCTCAGATCTGGTTGATGAAGAAGGTGAACATTCTGGAGTATCTGCTGGCTGGAGTCTATACTCCGAGAGCCTTTCTGTGAAGAGGGGTTTGCTGTCCTTGCATCACCATAGCTGAGTGGTGAGATTTCTTTGGGGCTCAAACTGGCGAAAACATCTGCTGGCGTTGTCCCTGGTCGACTATTCCTGTAGCAACGCTTTCGACCATGGAGCATCTCGGGGTCTTGCTCATAGGCCTGAAGATGACCACTTTTTATTTTCCCTCTCGCATTCTGCGTCAATTGGGCCATGCTCAAACGTTCCTTCCGGCAATGGTTCATATGACCACTTCTTCTCATTATACTTCTTTTTTGGAGCGTTATCAGTAGTTTTGGTTATCCCAGAAGATTATTGACTCAGGAAATCCTTTCGTGATGCCTTTCTGATGGGTACTCCACACAGCTGGGAAGGGAGATATAAAGTGGGAAGAAGACAACAGAGTGAGAGAAATGAGGACTTAATCTAGTTATTCCCGCTGCACTTCCATTATTACGTTATTTTATTTCTCTCTTATTTTTGTTTAGAAAAAGATTTAGGATTTGTGCTTTTCCCTTTTCATGTATAAACTTTTATTCGTTAAAGTTAAGTAATAAAAAATTCTCTCTTTTCTTATCTTTGATCTTCTCATTTTTCCATATAATGAAAATTAATCAAAGGATTTTAATGAGATCTTTACATTTGAATCATAATCAGATGGAGGGCTTTGAAAGATGAAGTACTTGGGTATGTCATGTTTCCTCTTTTTTTTAGGAGAGATTTATTTATGTATAGGTTTGGGCCGAACTTCAAACTGAAGTTGCCTACGTATCACAAAGAAAAGTAATCAGGCCACAACATAGTTCCGATCTAGTTCCAACTTGAGTTTTAACACTCTCCTTTTTTATGCACTTATTTTTGCCAAAGCTGTCCTTTCTGCTTTTCAACCTTGCGGGTTACTCTTACTTTTGCCTGGGTTACTTGTTTCATCAGTTTTTGACCCAGCGAGCCTCTCTTATCTTCATATCTTTTTTTTAAGGGTAGTACTTTTTGAGTTGGTCTAAATTAGTTGGGATATTGAAAGTGTTTTTGTCCAGGTCCATAATAATAACGGCCCCTCCCGTCATAATGGCTTTGATTATATATGGCCCGGTCCAATTTGGTTTGAATTTCCCTCTTGGATCAAAGATAGGGGCTTAAATTTCTTTGAGAACTAGGTCCCCTTCTTTGAGATTCTGGGTTTTGACGTTTTTGTTAAATTCTCGGGCTACCCTTTTCTGATAGCCTTGAACATGACACAACGCCCTCAGCCTTATTTCGTCAAACAAAAGTAAGTCCTCAAAATGATCCCTCTGCCATTCTGCTTCTGGTAGACTGCATTTTTCTATTACTCGGAGATAAGGAATCTCTGTCTCAACGGGTAGAACAACTTCTATCTCGTATAGTAGAGAGTATGGTTCCTGTATCCCCAAATGCAAATGGAAACTTTTCCGGCAAATCCTTACTGGCTTCTATTATCCTTTGTAGAATTCTCTTAATGTTCTTATTCGCCGCCTCGACTGCTCCGTTGGTTTGCGGTCTGTACGGGGATGACTTGTATGCAATGATTCTGTACCTTTCCAGCAAATCTAGTACTTCCCCTTGGAAGTGAGATCCATTATCTGATATAATTTCGTGAGGAACATCATATCGGCATATGATGTTATGCTTATAAACATGGCTACGAGAAAAGCTTTGAGGATTGAAAAGGAAGTAGCCTCGACCCATTTAGTGAAATAGTCGACGGCTACTAAGATGAATTCATGTCCGTTTGAAGCTTACGACATGACTTTGCCAATGATGCCAATTCCCCAAACTAAAAATTACTAAGGAGATGGCATACTGTATAGTTTTGATGGTAGAAGATGTACCAGATTTGCATAGATTTGGCATTTGCGGCATCTCTTGATGAACCTAACACAGTCCATTTCTATTGTCATTTAGAAATAGCCTTGCCATAAGATCATTTTGGCCAACATCATCCCGTTCATGTGAGGCCCGCAGACTCTTTCGTGTACTTCTTTCACGATTTCTTAACATTTTTTGTCTGTTAGACAAAGCTTGTTCACTCCCAGATAAACCCTTTTGTACAACTTTCCATCAGAGATGACAAATTTAGCTGCTAATCTTCTAATGGATCTCTTGTCCTTTTTACCAGCGTCTTTCGGATATTTTCCCTCATTGATGAAGTTCTAGATGTCGTGGAACCACGGCAAACCATATCCTATTTCTCGCTCTAAGACTGCAACTTCGTATGCTCTCAAGCTTCTTTGTTCAATCACTAAAGGCCTCATTTAGGCCTTTGTGGGTATGTCAATCATGGAGGAAATAGTGGCAAGAGCATTAATAAATTTATTCTAAAGCCGGGGTACATAGATGAAAATGACTTTCTCAAAATTGGAAATAAGTCAGTCGAGTTCCTAGTAGTACGGTATCAGTTTTTTCTCCTTGACTTTCCATTTCCCACTGGCTTGGGAGACAACCAAGGCAGAATCACCAATTACTTCTAATTTCTTTGCTCCCAATTCCAAGAGAGCTTCCATTCCGGTGATGCACGCTTCATATTTGGCTTGATTATTAGTGACCTCAAAGTTCAGTTTATAGGTTAATGGAACATGTGAATCATCTAGAGTGACTAGCAGTATTCCGACTCTATAAGTGTACTGATTTGAGGCACCGTCAAAGTATAACACCCATAGCTCATTCTCAACTTTCAACAGATCTTCATTGGGAAATAGAAAATTTGAGTCTTCTTGTCCCGCAACTGGTTGATCATCCAAGAATTCTAACATGGCTCATCCTTTTACCGATTTTATGGTCTTGTAGTGCTGTTTGAACTCGACCAATAATAGTAACCATCGGGCCAATCTTCCTATAAGTCGAAGCTTTTCGAATAGATATTTAAGCGGGTCAAATTTAGTAATCAATACTATAGGGTATGCCAACATATAGTGTCGTAACTTTTTCGATGACAACACCAAAGCCCAACAAATTTTCTCCAGCGGCGTGTATTGGGCTTTAGAATCTGTCATCTTCTTACTTAAGTAGTAAATAGTCTTTCTTTGCCATTGTCCCCTTCTTGCGCTAGCATGAAACCCATTGCAGACTCAATCACTGATAGGTAGAAGATTAACGGTTTACCTGGGTCCAGAGGGAAAAGCACCAAAGGTTTTTGTAAGTACTCTTGGATAGATTCAAAGGTATTCTGGAAATATTGGTCCCATTAGAATCTCGTATTCTTTCTGAGCAAACGGAAAAGAGATCCACAGGTTGTAGTCAACTTTGAGATAAAATGACTAATGTATTGAATCTTTACAAGGAATTCTCTAACTTCTTTCTCCGTCTTCGGGGGAGGCATTTCCATAATTGCCTTGATTTTAGAAAAATCCACCTCTATCCCTCTTTTGGTGATGATGAATCATAACATTTTTTTTGCCGTAAATCCAAAAGAACATTTCTGTGGGTTCAGCCTCATCTGAAACTTCCGGATTCTCTCAAAGAATTTCACCAAGGCTGGGGTATGTCCTTCAAGGTCTTTGTATTTGACAATCATATCATCAACATATACTTTCACTTCTTTATGTAACATGTCGTGGAGTAATGCCCTTGCAACATGTTGATACGTGGCTACTGTATTTTTCAAATCAAAAGGCATAACCTGAATAATATATGTCCCCTACGGCGTGGTGAACGTAATATTTTCTCTATCTTCTGGGGCCATGAGGATCTGATTGTATCTTCAAAATTCATCCATAAATGGTAGGAGGACATGGTCGGTAGTGTTGTCTATAAAAGCATCTATGTATGGTAGAGGAAAGTCGTCTTTGGAACTTTCCTTGTTAAGATCATGGAAGTAAACACAAACTCGCACATGACCATCTTTCTTTGGTACAAGAATAATATTAGCAACCCACTTGGGTTACTCTTTCACCTGAAGAAAGCCGACGTTCACTTGCTTGGTAACTTTCTCCTTGATTTTGAGTACCCAGTCGGGTTTTACATGTCTCAGCTTTTGTTTCACCGATTTGACATCAGGGTAGAGGGGAATTTTGTGTTGGACAATTTTTGGGTCTATTACGGGCATGTCTGTATATAACCACGCGAAAACATCTTTAAATTCCTTTCATAGTTTGATTAATGACTCACATTCTTCATTTGATAGAGTAAAACCGATCTGGACCATTTGGGAATCCTTCTTAGTACCTAGGTTTATTGAAAAAGTTTCTTTAATTAAGGGTTTAGCGCGCATCTCTTCTTCTATTTTAATTAAAAGTTTTATTTCCTAGGGAACGGCCCCATCAGAATCATTTGAGTCAGTATTCAAATATTCAAATGGAAGTACAACAGGGTAACTGGAATAGTTCTCCATGTTATTATTATCAACAGTGAAGGTTACAAATTTTGACATGTATTCAGCTGAAATAGAAGACCGAGACACCCCAATAGGTGGGTGCCCGGTGGACTCACCACTAGACTCTGAGTCTGTAAATCTAGACGAGTCCAACTCAGACTCTGACTCACTATCTACAGCATCAAAAACATTATATGCACAAGCCTAATTATCGATTACAATGCTACCCTCGTTCACTATTAGGCATGAACAATCGAGTGCCGCGTTACTGCTCAACATGTTGATCGCATCTGTGTCTTCTTCCGCGTGTATTAGAGCTTCTCCTTATTCAAAGAGCAACCCTAGCATGAATTCCTCCAAATCCTCGATCTAGTCTTTCTTGCACGCTTTCTTTGCTATGCCCTCATTCTTTGTCTCATCTTCCTCTAGCTCATTGTCTGCCAGCTGATATTAAAAGAATATTTCCAGTAAGGGTGTCTTCTATACAGAACCCCGTCTATCCGTGATTCTAGAAATCTACAGAATGGGATGGTCTCGCCTTTCTTTACAAACTTCCCATTCAGAGGCACATAGGCCAGCAACAGAGCCATATATTCTGTCATGCTTCTTTTGGCTCGTGCCTTCTTTTGTGCCTCTGTCTCCATATGAATGAAGTCCTCGGGTGCGGGCTCGTATCCCAGACTGAAGGTATGGCTATTGCCATAAACATCTATCGGTTCCATTATGCCTTGTTAGATTTTTCTAAGCCCTAGGCCTGGGAAGTACGATATTTTTCCCATCATTATTATCGTTTGAGATTTTAAATACAGCTGCTCTCTAGTCATCAAAGCATGAATAGTTGATGTTTCATCAAATTCAAATTCGAAACCACTCAGGGTGAGATCTTCCTCCCCGTGTTGTATTTCAAACAAATGGGTGCCATCAGTGCCAGGTGAATTGATGCTTGATTTTCCAAAAATAGTTAGGACATCCCTATTCCTTATCATTTTGACCTTTTGATGGAGGGTGGATGGACCTGCTTGTATATTGGGGTCATGCAACCAAGGTTGGCCTAACAACAGATTGAATAAGGCTGGCACATCCAGCACATAAAAATCTATCTCACTTTCGATAGGTCCTATGGTAACAGTGAACTTGACTATCCCCAGCACATTCCTGTAGATATTATCATAGGCTCGTACCCCCTAGGTAGTTGGCGTGAAGTCCTGTTCTTTTAACCCAAGGCAATGCGTTGTTCTGAGTGGACAGACATTCAGTACTGACCCATTATTGATAAAAACCACAGGTACCCATTTCCCGAGGCACTTAATTGTTATATGGAGGGGCTTGTTGTGTAGAGGTGCTTCGGCGGGCATATCCTTCCCTGTGAAAGCAATGACATTGTTCAGCCGAGTAGGAGAAACCATTCCTATCAACTACTAAGGAGTAGTGTCAATGGAGATGTCAATTTTTCTTAGAGCCCTCAACACGCTTTGCCTGTGTTTGTGGGATGCCATCCGTAGCTCCAAATACTCAGGTTAGCCTAAATTTTCTTGAGCTATTTCAGTACAGCATCATCTTCTTCTCTAACTTCCACTATGGGCTGGATGACTTCACCTTTCTCTAGGTAAGCGATTTTAAAGTGCCTTCCACTTCTAGTCAAATGTTTGACATCTTTTTTAGAATCCCATAGACTATTCCATAGATCTGCAGCAGTATTTACTTTGGATAGGTGTAATCCTTCTAATCCCCACAAGTCGTCTTCTACTGCTTTCTCTTTTCCTTTATCAGTTGCTGGGTGGTCTATGCCAATTTTTAGATTTTCTTCTAGGGCCAGGCCCTGTTCATTTCTTTCCTCTGCTTCTTGGTGGCTTATTTCCCTTACTACCCTTAGTTCTTCCTCTAAACAACTGTCATCAGGCCCTGAGTATTCCCAAATATCACTATCGAGAACAAAAAGGTCTAGGGTGCCTTCCATTCCTTCAGACGTGATATTTAGGTTGGCATTCTGCGTGCCTTTGCTTCTGTTCCTGTTCTTGGTAGTTTAAATATCAGTGGGCCTGATCTCTGTCACACTTTTGGCTTTCCTGTTCTCATCTCCGCTTCCCAGCTTGTTTGATTCTCGGCCTATCTCAGACCCAATTTGAGTATGACTATCAAACTCTTTCTTGGGTTCTAATTCTGAGTCTTTCCCTGATCCTATTCTTGTTCCTAATCCTGTCTCTGTTCCTGATCCTCTGTTCCCTGGACTCTCCTCCGATTCCTTTTTTGGTTCGTCCATGTCTCCCTATTCTATATTGTCTTCTAGTTGGGTGCCAGAGGTAGAAAGGTCATCATCATCGAGGTTGTTCCAACCCCCATTCTCTTCTGAATAATTGCCTGCGCTTTCATTCCCTGATTAGTCAGAAGAGAGCCAACCATCATTGCCGGTATCTATATTCGGATTATAAAAAGTGAACTCCACGTGCACCTCTTCATTTGCAAGCGTGTTGTCCCACTCTTCTAGCATCTCCTCTGTATTCTCCAATTCTACTAGATCATTTTCCTCTATATACAGACTCTCCTCTGCATTCAAAGAGCATAGAGAATTTTCTTCTAGTAGGTGTGCACTTGGTCCGGCAGCCTATTCCGGATAGATGTAGACATTGGGATCATAGTGGGGCAAAATTGTATGGACATGGTTTAGATTTCGAGGGGGTGGGTTCATGTAATTCAGCAGCGAATTGGTGATAACATTAGGCTTGATCGCCATTGGGGGCGGGATTTCCTTGTTGTTGATTAAGTCCTGAATCGTGTGCCAAAGCTTTAAACAATTGTTGATGGCATACCCAGGACTCTAATGGTAGTCACAGTACAATCTAGATTTGAATCTGATTGGGAGTGGATCGAGAAGAGGCATTGGATTGAGGGGTTTAAAATTTTCTTTCTCCATCAACATTGTGAATAACACGGGGAGTGGTATACTCAGCTGAGTGAATACTCTCCAAAAACGTTTGGGTGGAAATGATTGTCTAGCCTGCCTTGGCTGAGGGTTAAGAAGGTTGAATTCTGCGGCCCTCGACATGTTATTGTGGGGTGGATTTTTACTGGCTTAGTTGGTTGGATAGCTTTTCTGACTCTGATAAGACCTTCGGGGTTTCTGCTGACTTGTGCCCGCTTCTGTTCTCTCAATCTCTCTGGTTTGGAGGGCATCCTCAATCTGGATCCCCGCATCAAATAGTTTCTCAAAAGTTATAAGCGTCTGAGTGATGAGATACTTTCTAAACTGGGATTGCAAGTTCTACACAACCATCCGGACCTGTTCCTTTTCTGTAGACCGGTTGGTCATCTACGCCAGTTTACCCCTCTAGTGGGTCAGAAAGTCTACAAAAGTTTCACGAATGTTCTGTTTGGTAGTCTCCAGCTCCCTCGCTGTTACGTCCAGCTGGACATTATAATTATACTATTCGACAAATGCAATAGCATTATTCTCCCAAGTTCTAGTTTTGGTGGCTTCTAAGGTTAGAAACCATCGTTCAGTAGCCCCTGAGAGGGACCTTTGGAATAGTTGTGCTTTCAACTGGTCATCAATGCCCATAGGAGATAAGGTACCGACGTACATGTGTCGGCGAATTCAAGAATCCCCGATACTATCAAATTTTCTCATGTCGGGCATCTTAAACTTGTCGGGTAGCTTAGCATCGGGAAAGAGGCAAAGATCTCCAATGTCAAGTATATACTCGTCTATCCCTTTGGCCTTACTCAACACTTTTTCCAACCTATCAATTTTATTAGAGAATAGGGCCTCTTAAGCTAAAGCAGGATCTATTACAGCAGTAACGGGTAAAATAGCAGCAGGTCTGTCCCTTGGAAGATCTTCACCATACTGATCTTGTTCCCAAATAGGGTCATTGGCTACCCTATCCTGTGGATTTCTCAGAACCTGATTAAACTGAAGAACTCTGATTTCTGCCTGACACTGAGCCTCGGCCTGAGTCTGATTCTGGAGCGTGAGGGTTATGCCCTCCAGAGCTCGCTGCATCTCTGATAGAATTCGGATCAACGCAGCACTAGTATCATCATCTCCTGCCATTTTTGTATTTTCTGGATCAAAATTTAATCATTTAAGTCGTCCATTTAGCAATCGGGTCCATATAGGCATGACATCGAAGTTCTATGAAGCAATGATAACTCCTAATAGATAGAGGAGATACAGAAATAAATTAGATCGTGACATAAAATGGTTTAAGGCAAAAAACAAGGTTGATCGGCTATTGAGCACGTAAAATTCGGAAGGAAAACAAATGGGTGCGGGTGATGAAACCCAACTTAAATGAAAAAAAGGGTTGGGCCGCAGCTTGACGATAAAGAAACTCAAGATTTTCTTGAAAAGTCCTAAGCAAGAGAAACAAAGATGCAGGTGGTAAGACCCAACTTTAAACGAAAAAAGGGGAACGTCGAGATTTGCATCTCTACGGCCAGAAACAAAAGAAAGGTGCGGGAGATGCCCGGCTTATCTGTCGAGACTCTAAATCTTTACGGCCAAAAGAAAAATAATGGGTGCGGGAGGAGCCCGACTTATCCGATGAGATTTTCATCTCAAATGGTAAAGGGTGTGGGGGAAGCTCAGCTTATCCGTGGAGACGCTGGATCTCAAATGGCAAAGGGAATGACCATCATCAAGAAGAATCGATCTGTAGCTTGATAATAAAGAAACTTGGAATTTTCTCAAAAAATTTTGGGTGAGAGAAACAAAAGGGAGAGCACAGGGCCTAGCTAAGAAAGAAGAAATAGGCTGGGCCTCAGCCTAACGACCACGAGACTCGGGATGACCAACAGAGGGTCCCAGAAAAAAGAAAGAGGCACGGGTTGATGAAACCCGACTCTAACAAGAAAAAAAGAAGTCAGGCTAACAGCCCAATGACTACAAGGTTCAGGACAACCTCAGCGGGTCTCGGGAAAAGAAAGAGGTAAGGGTTGATGAGGCCCGGCCCTAGACAAGAAGAAGAGAAGTCACGCTCAAAGCCCAACGATTACAAGGTTCGGGACAACCTCGAAGGGTCCCGAGAAAAGAGAAAGAGGCATAGGTTGATGAAACCCAGCCCTAACAATAAGAAAAGAGGTCGGTTTAAACAGCCCAACGACTATAAGATTTGGGACAATCTCAGAGGGTCCCGGGAAAAGAAAGAGGTACGGGTTGATGAGGCCCAGCCCTAGACGAGAAGAAGAGAAGTCAGGCTCAAAGTCCCACAACTATAAGATTCGGAACAACCTCGAAGGGTCCCGAGAAAAGAGAAAGAGGCACGGGTTGATGAAACCCAACTCAAAAGAAAAGACAGGTTAGGCAGCAGCCTAATGGCATCAAACCTCGAGACAATCTCGAAGGGTCCTGGGAAAAAGAAAGAGGCACGGGTTGATGAAACTCGGCTCAAAAGAAAAAAAGGTTGGGCAACCGCCTAACGGCGTCAAACCATAGGATGACATCGGAGGGTACCGAGAAAGAGAAAAAGGCACGGGTTGTGAAACCCGGCTCAAAAGAAAAGACAGGAAAGAGAAAAGCTACTCTAATCAATAAAAAATATGCATAAAAGAAAAACAAAACCTAAAAGGGTGTCTATCCTAAAGAAAAAGTTCTAAGCAGACTAATTGCAATAAAAAGAGGACAAGTAGGTCAGTAACCGGGTACCTTCTGAATAGAGTCAAGAATATACCTCCCCGATTAAGTAGTACCTGGCCAGGTCAAATAGTATGTAATAACCCTTTTTGCCGTATCCAAAGGGGCATATGACCAGAATGCTTGCTTGCTTCCCCCACATAGCTCCGAGACAGTAAACCGCCGAAGTAAAGGGTAGGCAAGCATTTGGCTTATTTTATTTTCTCCTTTCTTCTTTTGTTTTGGAAAAGTAACCAATGAAAAAAGAAAAAAAGTAGATGAAAAATAATGCATGCAATGCTAATACTGATGATAAATTTAAGACAAGAACAGTTGAAATAATTTTTAAGTTTAGCTTGCTTTCTTAAAGATCTCTAGTAGAGTCGCCACAATGAGGAACCTCTACCAAAAAAATCGTCGACCTCATTTTTCTCTTTTATTTATTTTTGAAAATGCGCTCTCGATTTTTAGGATAAAAGAAAAAGTGATTTGTTTCATGTTTTGAAAGGAGAGCTTCCACCAAATGTGTCCATGTTAAAGGCTACACAATTGGAGTCGCCACTTGGTTTTTAATGGAAAACAAAGAAAATAAAACTTTCAAGGAACTAGTCCGTCCTTACCAGATATAATGGTTCTGGAGTTAGGGTACGAAAGGGAAAGGTGATAGGCACCCCTCTCGCCCGATCCGAATACCGGCCTCTACTTAACCATTTCTTTAGTTCTTATCATAAATTTATCAATACTAACACATACAGAAAGGGGGTTGAAAAAAGAACATTAAAAAGCAAACAAGGAAGTAAAACTTAACCTAAAACTAAAAAATTTCTATGTATTCTTACACTTAATGGCATGTCAAGTAGGAGATGGCAACACATATGTCACACCCCAATTTGGAAAAGGTGAACGGCCATGGATCATGAGTATTGGCCCAATGAACCAAGAAAGTCTAAAATATACGATTAGCTAACAATATGCTAAAAGATACCAAATGTAAGGGATTTAATCAATTAAAACCCATAATAATCACTGTGGAACAATCAACCCATAATATCTCAATCACATATGTTGTTCCAACAACTCATAGTCAAATATTATTAATTCAATGCAGAAGCGAAATACATGTCCTAAGAGGTCTTATTCCTGGATCTCACGGAACTACTGAATCCATCAATGAGTTTCTTCACTGGTTACCTGAAATATTTAATTACAACATTAGCTAAAACTGGTAAATAGAAGTATGCATAATG
>JAUTBS010064336.1:0-13437 GCA_032361285.1 Aequorea victoria
TTTTTTCTGTGCTCTCCTTTTTTTTTTTTTTTTTTTTTTTTTTTTTTTACGGATGTTGCACTTTCTTTCTATATATGAATAGCTCTTATATGATTTTGTTGCACCTTTAAAGATCAAATGAATGATAGTAGATAGTGAGGCATAGACCAAAGTGACTATATGACTGCACGTAGACTGTAAGTACTAGTTGTGATGACTTAGATTTAAGTAGGAAAGGATAAAAAAACTCATGCTTCTTTTGGTCAAGGTGGCACGCGTCATATGTGACATGGCGTGCGTTCTTTGTCAGGTGACATTTACCATAAGTGGAAAGAAGGACATGGCGCGCACCATAAAGAAGTGGCATTTTCTACGTGGTAAGTGGCGTGCACCATAAAAGATGGCGACTGAGATGTATGAAGTGGCACGCGCTAGGTTTAAAGGGAAAAGCCAGCTTTTGTACATCACGGTGGTGTCTTCCGCTTGTCTTCTATATCAAAGAATGTCCAGCCTTCACTTTGCAACCAACTTGAGTGTTTTGAAATAGCTTATTCTTTTGAAGATTCTCTTTTCTTTTGGATGGATGAGTTCACCAAAATTGAGCAGACCAACTTTGTGAGCTTTGGTTTCAACGCTCTCTTTCATCTAAAACCCGTGAGGATGGACTGGGGCATCCTGAAGGCATCCACTGATTTGTTGGATCCGGTAGCCCGTGTATTTAGATTTGGAGATGATGAACTTTGCCTTACTATTGAAGAATTTGACGCCATCTTGCATCTCTTCTCTCGAGAGGAAGTTTTGATCCCTACCCCTTTTGTGAGTTCGAAGAAATGTTTGAGGAAATTATGTGGGTTGGGCGACAGTGAGGCTTCTACCATTCTGTGTGGAGGGATTCTTAACGTATCCCGGCTAGTGGATCGCTATCGCCGTTCTGGCTCTCTATCTAACTTTGTTTTCCAATCTCGTCGTCGTTATGCTTTGTACATCAGTCTCTTGACTCACTTTCTCCTTTCCCCAAGTGGTGGAAATATCAGTGCCATTCAGGTACATGTAGCTTTCCAAATAAGGGAGGGGAAAAGCTTTATACCACTAGTTTTGGTCGAGACCCTCATTGGTTTGGATGCCGTTCGTTTCAGTGCTTCTCCTATCTATGTGGGCAGTCTTTTGCACCTTCAAGTATCTCTCAAAACTCTCATTTTTCCTCTCATCTTCGTCGTCATTATTTTCTCACTTGCCTCTTTTTTTTGTATTTCTCTTAACTCTTTCACTCAGCTCTCATTTTTTTATATTTTTCTGCTCAGCTCTCATTTTCTATATTTCTCTTAATATTTATGCTCAGCTCTTATTTTTCTATATCTCTTAAATTTGATTGATGGGAAAGGTAAAGATTATAGAGCAACCGCTGGCCAAAGTCTATACTCCAAGAAC
The DNA here is from genome assembly GCA_032361285.1 of Aequorea victoria. Classification (NCBI taxonomy): domain Eukaryota; kingdom Metazoa; phylum Cnidaria; class Hydrozoa; order Leptothecata; family Aequoreidae; genus Aequorea; species Aequorea victoria. Next base: position 1,408 of record JAUTBS010064336.1, read on the forward strand.
CTTTCGACAGATAAGGGATTACAGTCAATGTAGTATTGTGGCTAAGTGACTGGTTTTCTTTGGTGCCCAGACTGACGAGGACAATTGTTGGCGTTGTCCCTGGTAGATGATTGATGTAGTGATGGCCACGACTATGGAGTATCCTGGCATCTTGCTTGTGGGCTTGAGGTTGATTACTTTCTATCTCTCTCATCGTATCATTTGTCAGCACGATCGACCTCAAATGCGATCTTTGATGGCGATAGATTACATGATCACTTCTCCTCATCATGCCCATCTTCTAGAGCATTATTAGTAGTTTTGACCATTTCGAACGAGGATTCCAGCTTAGGAGATTTCCGAGAGTAACCTTTTTCACGAATACAAAGCATGGTTGAAAAGAGAGATCAAGCGCGAAGCGGAAGAATACGAAGAGACAAGAAGAACGAGGACATAACCAGTTACTCCTGTTGTATTTCCACTATCATGTTGTTTTTTTCCCTTCTTTTTAGAAAAATATTTAGGATTTGGACTTTTCTCTTTCATGTATGAACTTCAATCGCTAAATCTGAGCACTAAAAATTTCTCCCTTTTTTGATCTTTAATCTTTTCACTTCGCCCATTTGATTTTCTTTTTTTTTTTTCCATATAACAAAAATTATTAAGAATATTTTAAGGGGATCATCACGTTTGATCATAGTTAGATGGAAGGGTTAAAGGTGAAGCATTTGAGCAGGTCATGTTTCTCTTTGAGGAGAGGTTATGAGCAAAAGTTTGGGCTGAACTTCAAACTGAAGTTGGCTAGATATCCCAAAAAGAAAGAATCAGGCCATAATGTAGTTCTAGTTAGGTTCAAACTCTGATTTTAACACTCTTCTTTTTTAATGTCCTTATTTTGGCCAAATTTTCCTTTTTAGGTTTTCGAACTTATGGGTTGCTCTAACGTTTTATTAGGCTATCATTTTATTAGTTTTTAACCCAGCGAGCCTCTCTCATCTTTATTTTTTTTATTTTTTTATTTATTTTATGGGTAATATTTCTTATGTTGGTCCAAATTAGTTGGGGTGTTGGAAGTATTTCTATCTAGATCTATAATAATAATAGCTCCTCCAGTCATGATGACTTTAATTATGTACGACCCAACCCAATTTGGTTTGAACTTTTCTCTTGGGTCGAAGATGAGGGCCCAAATTTCTTTGAGCACTAGATTCCCTTCGTTAAGGTTTCAAACTTTAACCTTCTTGTTAAACGCATACGCTATCTTTTTTCTGATAGCCTTGGACATGGAAGAGTGCCCTAAGTCTCCTTTTGCGGAATAAGAGCAAGTCCTCACAATAATTCCTCTGCCAATCTATTTCTAGCACGTTATATTCATCTATTACCCTGAGAGAGGGAATCTCCAGTTCTATGGGTAGAATGACTTCCATCCCATATACTAGAAACTATGGGGTGGCTCCTGTTGAGGCTCAAATCAATGTTCTGTAACCCAAAAATGAGAATGGCAACTTTTCTGGCCAATCCTTACTTGCTTCTATGGTCCTTTGTAGGATCTTCTTGATATTCTTATTTGCCGCCACTACTGTTCCATTGGTCTACGATTTGTACGAGGATGATTTGTGCATGATTATCTTGTATTTCTCTAGAAAGTCAAGTACTTTCCTTTGGAAATGGGATCCATTATCTGACACCAATTCATGGGGAATGCCATATCTATTGATGATGTTATGCTTGATGAACTTAGCCATGTATGACGCTTTGAGGACTGAGAAAGAAGTAGCCTCGACCCATTTGGTAAAACAGTCAATGTCTAATAGAATGAATTCATGTTCGCTTGAGACCTTTGGTGCGACTTTATCGATAATGTCGATTCCCCAGACTAAAAATGGCCAAGGGCAAGTTATACTGTATAACTTTGGTGGCGGAACATGTACTAGATTTGTATGGATTTGGCACTTGCGACATCTTTGACGAACTTAACGTAGTCCATTTCCATGGTCATCCAGAAGTAGCCTAGCCGCAAATTTATTTTTGGCCAGTATCTTCCCGTTTATGTGTGGCCCGCAGACTCCTTCGTGTACTTCTCTAATGATCTCTTGACCTTTTTCTTCTGTTACACAAAGCTTCTTTACACCAAGATAAGCTCGTTTGTATAGCTTTCTGCCACAAATGACGAATTGTTCTATTAGTCTTCTTATTGCTCTCTTATCTTTTTTGCTTACATTATCTGGGTATTTCCCTTCATTGGTGAGGTTCCAGATGTCATGATAACAAGGTAAACCATCTTCGATTTCTTATTCTAGTGCTGCAACTTCATATGCTCTCATACTTCTCTATTCAATTGCGAAGAGTCTCATTCTTGCGTTTGGGGGTATGTCCATCACGGATGCTAGGGTGGTGAGGGCGTCGACAAATTAGTTTTATAGTCTGGCTACGTGGATGAACGTCAATGCCTCAAAATTAGGAATCAGTTTGTCGAGCTCTTAGTGGTATGGCATCAGTTTCCTCTTCCTTAACTTTTCATTTCCCATTGGCTGGGTAGACGAGTAAGGCAGAATCACTGACTACCTCCAATTTCATTGCTCCTAACTCCAAGGCAACTTCTATTCTGGCAATATACGCCTCGTATTCGGCTTGATTATTGGTGACCTCAAAATTCAATTTATAGGCTAATGGAACATGCTGATTGTCTGTGGTGATTAGCAAAATTCCGCTTCTATAACTGTATTGATTTGAGGCACCGTCAAAGTACAAGATCCATAGCTCATTCTCCACCTTCATCACATCTTCATCGGGAAATCAGAATTCTAGATATTTTTCTTCCTCAATTGGTTGGTTGGCTAAGAATTCTTCTATGACTTTTTCTTTTTTTGATTTTTTGGTTTTATAATGCAATTCAAACTCGATCAACAAGAGCAAGCATCGGGCCAATCTTCCTGTTAGCATGGATTTTTTGAATAGATGCTTGAGCTGGTCCATTCTAGAAATCAACACCACCGGGTATGCCATCATATAATGTCGTAGCTTCTTTGATGTTCATAACAGGGCCAAACAAGTTTTTTCTAGCGGCGTGTATTGAACTTCTCATTCCGTCATTTTCTTACTTAAGTAGTACATGGTTTTTTCTTCACCGTTGTCTCCTTCTTGTGCCAGCATGCACCCATGGCGAAGTCATTTACTGATAGATACAAGATCAATGGTTTCCCTGGTTCTAGAGGGAAAAACACCAGAGGCTTTTGTAGGTATCCTTGAATGGACTCAAAGGCATTCTTGCAATGTTGGTCCTATTGGGATTTTCTATTTTTTTTAGCAATCAGAAAAGGTCTTACACGTCAAAGCTTTTTCCTGATTGGTTTGGCATCGGGATAGAAGGGAATCTTGTGTTGGATGATTTCTGGCTCTATTCCAGGCATGTCTTCATATGACCACGCGAAAAAAAATTTAAATTCTTTTAATAGGTCAGATAAATACTCACGTTCTTCAGATGATAAAGCATAACCGATCTAGACCATTTGGGACTTTTTCTCGGTACCTAGATTTATTGAGAAAATTTCCTCAATTAAGGGATTTGCGCGCATCTCTTCTTCTTTTGCAATTAAAAATTTTATTTCCTGAGGAACAACCGCATCAAAAATATTATCGGAGTTAGAAATCATACATTCAAGTGGAAGTATAGCAGAGTAACAAGAAGAATTCCTCATTTCATTAACATTAGTAATAGGAATTAAAGACTTTGGCATGAAATTAAAAGAAATAGAAGACCGAGACACCCTGACAGATGGGTACCTGGGAAACTCACCACTAGATACTGGGCCCATAGACACAGACGAGTTTGACTTGAACTCTGGCCCACTATCTACTACATTAAAGACATTATACTCATATGCCTAGTTATTGATGACAACATGACCTTCCTCAACTATCATTTTTGAACAATCGACTAGCGCACTATTATCTATCATTATAATCGCTTATGTCCCTTCCTCTACGTGCATCAGGACCGTTCCTTCTTCGAAGAGCAGCCCCATGCTGATTCCTCCAACTTCTCAAACTAATTTTGCTTCTTTATTTCTTTTGCTTCATTCTTGTCCTCTGTCTTATCTTCTTTCTCACTAACCGTGAGTTGATGTTGGAAAAATATCTCTAACCAATACATTCTCTGCCCCAATTCTTCTTCTACCCATGGTTTTGGGAAACCACGGAATATGAAGGCCTTGCCCTCCTTGATAAACTCTCTATTCAAAGTTCCACAGGTTTGTATTGGGACCGTATACTCCTTTCCACTCCTTTTTATCATTGCCTTCCTCTATGCTTCTTCTGCTTTCTTGACATAATCCTTTGTTGTGGGCTTGTATGCCAGCCCGAAGGTGTGTCGATTTCTTTGGAAACTTACCAGCTTTGGTATGCCCTGTTGATCTTTCCTAAGCCCTAAGCCCAGGAAATATGACATTTTGCCCATCATTGTCACTTCTTTAGGTTTCATGTATAGCTGTTCTCCCATCATCAGAGTTTGGATGGCCGCGGACTCGTTAAATTTGAATCTGCTCAGGATCAGGTTTTCCTCACCATGTTGTATTTCTAGCAAAGGGTGGTTATCGCCAACCGGTGACTAGATGCTGAACTCTCCAAAAATAGTTAAGATAGTCCCATCTCTTACCATATTAACCTTCTGGTGAATGGTGGATAGGACTGCTTGCATAGCGGGATCGTGTAGCCATGGTCAGCCCAACAGAAAGTTTAATGAGGCTGGCACATCTAGTAGGTGGAACTCTATTTTGCTCTCTGTTGGTCTTATAACAATTGCAAATATGACTACCCTCAACACATTCCTACGGGTATTGTCGTAAGTTCGTACCTCTTGGGTTGTTAGCATAAAATCTTGCTCTTATTTCCCGAGGAAATGCATTGTTCTGAGTGGGTAAACATTCAATGCCAGCTCATTATCAATTAGTACCACTGGCACTAATTTGCCTAGGCACTTTACTATCACTTGGAGGGATTTTTTGTGTAAGGGTCCTTCAGCTGATAGGTCTTTCTTAGTAAAGACAATAACATTTGTCAGCCGAGTGGGGGTTACCATGCCTACTAGCTATTCGGGGTGGTGTCTATGGAGATGCTTTATTTATTCAAAGCTCTCAGTACCATTTATTTATGTTTGTGGGATGCCATTAGTAGTCTCCAAATGCTCAAATTAGCCTGGATTTTCTTGAGCTGCTTAAGTACAACGTCATCTTCTTCCCTAGTTTCAACTATCTGCTAACTGGCCTCACCTTTCTCTAAGTGCCTCAGTTTGAAGTGCCTCCCACTCTTGGTCTGATGTTCAATCTCTTCTTCCTGATCCCACAGTTTGCCCATGGAATCGTGGCAGTATCAATTTCTGATAGGTTCATTACCTCAAACCCCCATAGGTCGTCTTCCTCCATCTTTCCCTTTCTTTTATCACTTATTACATGGTCTCCATAGGCTCATAGGTCTCATTCTTCTGCCAAGCCTTTTTTCATTCTCAATTGTTGTTTCATGTCTACTGATCTCTTTTATAGCTCATAGTTCCTCTTCTTCCCAACTATTATTGAGTTTCGAGTAATCCCAAATATCGTCTTCCAGAACAAAAAGGTTAAGAATGCCTTTCCCTTTCTCAGAGGTTATATTTTGGATGACACTTTCTTGGTTTCTACTTTATTTTTGGCTCTATGTTGTAATCTTTGCTCTGTTATTCTCATCTTCTCCCCTCTTTTCTTTCTGTCACTGGTCTAGCTTGGATTCAGTTTTGGGTTCATTTTCTGACTCTTCCCTTGGTTCACTCCTGGACTAATTCTTTAGTTCTTTTCATATTGATTCATTCTCTGATTCTCCTTCTGTTTTGTCCTATGATTCCTCTTTAGGTTCCTCCTCTAATTCTTCCTTTGGTTCCTTCTCTGACTCATCTTTGGGTTCCTCCTCTGATTCCTCCTTTGACCCCTCTTCTATGTCTTCCTCTTCCTCAGTGTCACACCCCAATTTGGGAGCTGTGACCGGCCATAGGTCATGGGGCCCACTGAACCAAGAAAGTCTAAATGTACAATTAACCATCTATTTGCTAATTATTAACATTTTAACCAACTATATGTTAAACATTTATATATTCCACAAGGTTTAAATAATAAAAATCCATATCCATAACCATGGGGCAAAATGGCCCATAATATCCTAACAATAATGTCATCCAAAATCCATAATTAAATATTCAATTATTTTAAGTGCGGAAGAAAAAGAATGAAATAATGCATATCCCTAGAGGTCATAAGGTGGATCCCAAACAACACTCGAGTCCGTCCTCTATCCTCATCAATGATTACATGAAATGTTTGAGTATAACATCAGCAATGCTGGTGAATGAAAGTATACATAGTAGTGTACAGTTCTAAAACATGGGATACAATATGCTTTTAAATGAAACATAATCATGGCATGGTTATATGCAATATAACTAAACAGGGTACACACATCACCTAACACTCTTTTTGTTAAAATATTTTTATACATAATCCAACACTGGACAACAGAGGTGTCCACAATAAAATCCTCACATAGAGATATATCCACAAAACCATGCATATATAAATATGCCAATGAAACATATAAATGCCAATAATAATGGTGTGACGATATGATCATCCAATACAGGAAAAACCATCCCACAGGAACAACATAATGGGTAATAAAAGTAACCAATGCCAACATCTTAAACTCAGGGCTACCTCGGCCCGTTGGATCCAACATCGAACAGGAGTCACCTCAGGATGGTGCTTGAGTCTTTTCCCCTGACGATTCCAGTTCTGGCCACCAGAAGCCCCGTACTGTCCATTGAACTGTTGAGCGACTAGAGTAACCACGGATTCAAACCGGGTCTTTTCCCTAGCGGCCAGAGTCACCTCCGTAGTGGGCTTTTCCCTAGACTTTCACATGGTCCCAATACATACATCATGATCGCACCATAAATAGATGAATAAACATTTTTTCTCACATTTAAATATTCTACCATGATTTTTGTAATAAAAAGATAATACAGATAATACATTGCAGTTAAAAGAATTTGAAAACATACATATAATTTTTTAACTAAAATTGTTGGGGAACATGGGGACTTTTATTGAAAGATAAATGGCATACAATCACTCACCTGATTTCTAATGCAATGATAGTATGAACTAGCAAAAGACGTAATCCACGTCACCCTGATTATGCAATGCAATAACCGTAATTAATATACGAAGCTAATATCAAAATTAATTAACAAAACGGACCATTCCCCATTTTTATAAGTTTTAACGTTATGTTTCTCGTAATAATTTAATCATTAATTTATTTATTTTATCATTAAACTGATATCTAGACAGAGCTTAGTTTCAGAATTATTTTGACACTTTGAGTCTCTACAATTTTGTTGATCGTGAAGATTTGATAGATGTGTGTGCATTCCATCTTGTTTCTATTAAAAACGTAGTTTAAGAACTCCATATACTTTAAAATATATCCAACCCAAATCATTCGTGCTTCATAAATATAACTTCTTCTTGTACACCACCTCATACATAATTATCACTTAATTACTGGTTTAAATTATTAAAATCTGTAATCTACAGTAAATAATTAAATATGACAGGAATAGCACTATCCGTTAACGTACCTCAACACTGTTCATGTGAATTTAATACCAACTTGTGAGTTAAAATCCCCAAATTAACGACACTAAATTAGAACAACAATCAGAGCAAAGCAATACCTTGGCAGATCAGTGAGCTTCAACACCGGAGAGTCGCTGGTGGCACGATGGTTGATCTGTCGTTGGGCTGCAATATTAGATCGGGAGTCAATGCATGACGATCTACGAGCGTGATGGATGATCCAAGCTCGGTGAGGTTTGATTATAGCAAATTGAGCCTCAGGAAAGATAGATCGGAGCTTGGGATGATCGATCAGAACTCACCAAAAAAGTCAACGCCGCCTGGCAATGATGGTGGTGCGGGTCATTGTCGTGAGTGGCGTCAACGATGGTCTCTCCCTCCTCTCTCTATTCTCCTATCAAATCTCGTTGAGGCCGGTGGTTGCTCGAGGCAGCGCCACCGTAAGAGGAAGAAATGGCGACGACCAAGAAAAACATAACCAATTGAAGTTCAGTCAACGGTGAAGACGATGACGGTTGTGTTAGTCATTGATGGTTGTGGAAGACGACGGAGAAGACGATGGAAAACGGTGATGACAGTGGCTCGATGATCAGCGGCGAGGGACGATGAGGGAGATTGGTGGGGATGAGGAATTGCAGAGTATTTCAGTAATGCTATGAAGAAACAAACAGGGATGCTGTGATTGATTTGGTTTAATGTGATTTGGGTTTAAAATCAAAATTAGGGAAGTTAGGATTTGTTGTGATTTGTAGAGACTTGGTTGTATTGCAGGAAGATCGGGATAAGGAGAAAAAGAAGGTATGTCGCGTTTGGTTGTTGCAATTCACAAAATAAATTTATTTATTTATTTATTTTTACATTTTTATTTTTATTTTAAATTTAAAAGAAGTAAAATTAATTAAGGGGTTCAAATTAATTTATTTCCTAATAAATATCTTATTGACCAAAATTACTCTTAAGACCGTAAACTAACCACAAATTAATAGCTAAACAACATAAGAGACATTAAATTAATTTACAATCTCTACATTATTATTATTATTATTATTACATAATACTTATTAATTTAATTAAACTCTTCTTTCACAATTAAATTATTTATCGTAAAAAATTCTCGGGTTTTTCATTCTTTCCCCCTTAAAAGAATTTCGTACTCGAAATTTACTAAGAAGCATGCAAGAGGTGTATCACTCTCTTTAGACATTGAACAAGTTAGGGTACTTAGAACAGACTCCCAAGTGGTCTTCTTCATGTCGAGATGTTGCCACAATATCTTTACTAAACAAAATGTTCTTTCCCCAAAGAACTTCATTTCATGCGTCCAAAACTCTGATCGACCATTCTTTTTACGAAATGTCACTAATAGAGGATCTGAGACAGGTCTGACTCATACTTACGTAGTCATGAACTCCAAATAACTCTTTAGAATCTCAAATGGACCAATGAGCAATCTTTCTTCTAGGTAAATAAGGCATGCACTCTCCAAGTGAAAGTACTAGGGTGTATGAAGTCCTTGTCAAGTAATTCTTGAAGTTGTACCTTCAACTTACGCAACCTAACTGACGGACTCCTAAATGGTGGCAATCGAGATTAAAGTCATCCCTAACATAAGATCAATCAAGAACTTAACCCCTTGTTGTGGTGGAAACTCAACAAATCTTCCGAAAACACATCACGATAGATGCAAACAACTAGTGAAAACTCTATACTAACTAAATGTCCCTTATCTTCTAATGTCAGAGAGAAAAGTAAACTCAACTCTTCATAGATGTCTACGTTGGTGCAATAGAGTTATCACCTCGATCACAACAATCAACTTCTAGTGTGTACATGGTCACCCTACATCGATAGAACTCAATCATCGCACGATAAACATCGCACAAGGCCTTACCTCTACATCCACATCTACCCGGGATTGTCGTCGAGGTCTAACTCCAATAGAAGACCAGTTTCAACATGAAACATGCACATTCTCAACCAGCAATCAACACTTAACATGTGAGTATACCATAGTGAGCTCATAACACATACCAAGTTGTAACCCTAAGGAGTATTACCCGATCTGAATGACTTTCTTAAACCTCAAATAAGAAACAACGATAATCAGGCACATCAGATTTCCAAATAAGTTTCCCGAACGTTATAATATTCCTCAGATTCAACCCCATGCCCAAGTAAAGCACCAACTATTATGTTATACAAATATTTAGACATGAACACCTAACCCCTAACACGTGAGCACATAATCATATTCATACTCCTCAACACATGCATACTCCTTAAAATAACATAATAGGTCAAACTATGGCATAGTCACTTCCCATGGTGTATTCGAACCTAGTGATACTATGTGTCATGTCCTAGATTTCCGTGTCATGTCCTAGATTTCCTAAAGCGGACATGAGACCCAAAAGAGACGACTAGATCTCCATCGGTCTCACTTTAACCAGGTTATGAAAAAAAGATTCTCTTATGTTTGAAAATATAACATAGATAGTTTTTGTTTAGAAATATAATCTAAGTCTAGATTTTTTTAAAATTTTTGGCAGAGTTTCTTCTATTTTTTGGATATCCCAACGGTTCAACTGTCTCTAAAACAACCTGGAAGGATCAAAAGCAATATACGCAGGCTCTGCTTGGATCTCATCAACACACAAACCTAAGCTACAAGTCACATGCCTTCCATCCTTCTTCACATAAACGCAGATAACCTCCGTTAAACAACATAAACATAACATAATGCACAATAAAATTAAACTTTGGCCTTATGGCCTACATCACCCAAATGACCACCCATGGATGCTTCAATAACTACTCCGCTGAAGCCAACTATGCGTACCTGGAATACTCAACAACATTAACAAACCAGAGAGGTCAAAGCTCGTAATAATAAACAATTCTAAGCATGAACTATATAAATAAAATATAAGCCAACTGTATGAAATGATATGAATGTGTGCCAAGTCCCACTACTTTTATCCATTTCATAACAGTGAAAGCAACTAAGGGTTCTTACCTCCCTCATCTTAATCAAGTGAATCAAGTTTATGACCCATTCATCCACCAACATCTCAACATAAGTAAATGGGAATCAACTAAGATCATAATGTTAATCCATCTTTGTTCCTCTAGCATAAAAAACACTAAAGTCATTACAATTCTCTCAAGAATTCAAGGCAATTTTCCTTCAAACAAGAACCTAAATTTTTGAAATATAGAGCAACCTATGCAACTTAACTATACTTATCTACCCAAAAGAATTATTGTGTACTAGAACCTTGAAACAAACCCAACTTACTGGGGCAACTGTTAGCAAAATTCACCTTAGTGTGGAACATACTTATCATGTTCTACAAGCTAGTAATTGGTTGTATTGTCATCCAAAAATAAACTGATGTAGGTAGCCTTAGTGTTTATACTATCTTAAACGTTGGAGGGGGAAAAGATCGGATAACTTTCGTAAAGAAGTGTAAGTTTAAGCAATTTTGAAGGGCTCACTACTGAACCTTAATCAAGCAATTAACTAGATAACCTTGATCAAAGATCACTATGAAGCATAGAATCAATCTTTCTAGAAAATACCGCTAAGATACTAGCAACTGTTATATAAGGTTGGAAAGATGCAACAAAGGTTTCTTACAAATATCTTCTTTCATAATAAGACAAAATGTTAATGGCACTTTCTTTTCACTAGAAAAAAAAGTGTAATTAACTGAAACATTAAAGTTCTCAAACTTGACAATTGATTTGCATAATCAATTTATTAGAGTCATCTTACCACCAACTACTTTTGAAGATCTCTATTCATTTTTGTACTTCCCGGATGAAGATTATAGTCAGAACTATGTCTCAGCTAGAATCTCATTTCTCAACTTTCTACTGTTAGGAATTTCAAATCTTTAATCGTAACATACTTTCTATCAGGTTGAATAAGGTAATATATATGTGTTCGTAACGTAATGACTACTCACAAAGGTTTTCTAATTCGAACGTCCAAAACTTGAGTATTCTTCAAGTCTAACAACTCTCTATGACTTATAGAGTTGTTTTCCCCCAATCTGATAACTTACTATGACTCCAAATTAGAACCAACGTCTCGCGACAAACGTGTTTCCAATAAGATTTCAAAACCAGTTAAACAGACGTCCGAAGACAAGGGTACGACACCCAAAAGTCCTACACGTACTTAACTTAGCTACTTCACAATGTATATCCACGGTAGTATAAATACATACCTAGAATTCTAATCGCGTACGGGCGAACCATCTAGCACAGATATCACAATAGATCAATATAAAAGATGTGTGAGATAATATGACAAGCTATAAATCAATACTCACACTACCAGGACGCTGGGGATCCAGACCTCTTCTAGACATGATGCAATGCA
>JAUTBS010064446.1:0-13435 GCA_032361285.1 Aequorea victoria
GTATGTAGGGATGGAGGATCCGTTAGTGGTTTGTATGTTTGGATTCTAGTGATGATTTAAATTATCTATGAAGAATGTTTTATGAAAAATGCAAAGTGCATCGTTTATCTTTTTATATAAGATTGGATTAGTGAGCCTGTGTCGCACCACTCCGAGTAGGTTTAATTATCCTCCGGGGAGTGGGTGTGATATGTAATCCCTTGTATTCATGTAAATATTTTTTTATACACATAATTAATTATCCAAAAAAATAAAAAATCAATCCTAGGTCGAATAAAAAATAACCAAACAAGACAGTTTTTTAAAAATTAGCCCGATATTCAAGGAATAAGAAAAGAAAACTAAATAAATCAAAGAAATTGATAACTATAAAACTAAACGGTCGCCCAAAGCCAACTGAGAGGAATTCCAAAACCAAAAACATTGGGCCCGACCAGGGGCATGTGTACCTTCTACAAATCTGAGTCAACACGTGGCGAGCATGAGTCAGCCCAGATGCCACATCCTTAGCTAACCGAGGGGTACAAAGCTACATCAGCCGACCAGACCGACCTTATCATGCACTCGGCCTGACCACATGATGTTCCCAACCTGATCATGCATTCGGTCTGACCACAAGGCCTGTTCGGTCTGACAACGGGCTCGATCGGCCGAACCAACCAAGTCGAGAACTCATAGCAGTCAGCTCCGAGATCAATGTTGCCAAATTCTCCCGAGATCACTCCAACAGCTGTCTCCATGATAAATTAGCAATCAGGTCAATGCGAATCCCAAGATTCACGTTTAGGCGAGCGAATCCCAGATTCGCCTCACCCTATCCCGAAGATCACGCCTGATCACAGATATTCAGAGATTCATCCACATCCCATCCAAAGGTACGCTATTCTTGACACTCCGCCTACAGTTCTACGTTTGTTCAAAGTTGTTATTCTACTGTCTATCCGCTGACTTTAGCATCGAAGAATCATAGGTCGTCACCCCACCGGTGTCTATGTTCTAACACTTTTTAGGTTCAAAGCTGAGAGGATGGAGCAGCCTCATAATAGCTTTGGGGGTACAACCTATCACTCAGCCGATCAGGGGAGGACCATCTAGATTGAAGCACCAACATTTGGCGTTGTCTGTGAGAACGAATTATCATTGTTCCTCTCCTTAGTGTTTCACAATCTGAATGGTTGCCACACGATCCATGAGCTCCGAAGGAAATCATCACCAGAATAACCATCAAAGAGATCCACCACCCAATGTCGAGCAACTACTGAAGGATTTGACTCAACTAATCCAACGCCTGGTTCATCAAAACTAAGCCATCAACCAAAGGCTCGACGAACAAGTCTGACTCCTGCCTATTCCTCCTCTCCCTCTCGGATTCCTCATCCCGAGAATAGGCAACCAGAAGTTTGACAATAGCCTAACGACCGAGGGCGAGGATTAGAGGAAGAGGATCCAAACGAGAATGAAGATATAGTTAAGAGAAGGGCTCATCCTCAGAACCAAAACCAAGCTCCCAGGCGAGCCGAGGGCACCCAGCCCGAGAAGACCGAGGCTTCCACGGCTATGACGGTTGAGCTGAGGGAAGTTAAGGATCAACTTAATAATGTTATAGCGGCTATGAAGGGAAAAAATGCAATGGTTGTCGACGAACTCATCCATAGGATGTACTTTCCATTCTCCGCAACCATTATGGCCGAGCCCCTGCCATCTAAGTTAAGAATGCCGTAGATGGACGCCTTCGATGGACTAAAAGACCCCCTGGACCATTTGAAAACATATAAGGCCTACATGCACCTGCATGCAGTCCCAAACAATATAATGTGCCGAGATTTCCCGACCACTCTGAAGGGGTCAGCTCGCGTGTGGTTCAGCAAATTAAAAAGTAGATCCATCTCCTCGTTCACCCAGTTGAGCAAGTTATTTGTGGGACACTTTATTGGGGGCCAACAGCATTTGAGGCTGGCCACTTACCTCCTCAACGTCAAACAAGGACAGACAGAGAACCCACGTCACTACATGACTCGGTTCAATGCTGAAGTGCTAAAGGTGGACGACATCGATGATAAAGTGACCTTGACAGCGTTCATGGGAGGCCTCCAGCCCACAAAGTTTCTCTTCTCACTAGTAAAGGCCCCACCGACTAGCATGGCTGAGCTTATTGTGAAAGCCCAGAAGCGCATGAACGTTGAGGATGCTATGAATGCCCGAGAGGACCGATCTTTTGAACCAACCAAGAAAGGTGAGCACACAGAAAAAACCAACTGAAGGAGGCAAGAAGAGACAGAACGACCGAAGCAATCCCGAGACTCAGATCGACCGCAACACGGTCAGGCCGACTCCAAGTGGCCCCAGATATCGACCAGCCACTTCGAGAAGTACACGCCCCTGAACACTTCTGTTGAGCAAGTTCTGTTGCAAATTGGGGATAACCCTGAATTGTGGTGTTCAAAAAAGCATGAGGCCCAACCGAACCACCGTAATCCCGACAAGTAGTGTCGCTTCCATAAGGATCACGGCCACAATACCGAGGACTACTTTGATTTAAAGGAGCAGATCAATGCGCTAATATAGAGAGGAAGGCTCAACAAATTTTTGGTCGGTCGGTAAAATAGGGAAAATCCTCGTGGCCAACAAGACAGGCCATTGCCGCCCCCCAGGGATCAAGATAGAAATCTTGTGGGAGAGGTCCGAGTGATCTCAAGAGGATTCGCTGGGGGAGGAAAAAGTGGCTCTTCTAGAAAATCTCACTCCAGGCACCTCAGGACCGAGGGTCCCAGTGATGTCTGTATGACCGACTGACTAAGAAAAACTATAAAAACCAAGGAGAACATAACTTTCTCCGAAGACGATGCCCGAGGGGTCCAGCAGCCACATGACGACCCCCTGGTCTTTACCATGGTCCGTGCCAATTACAAGGTGCATAGGATCCTGGTGGACAATGGAAGCTCAGCTGAGATACTGTTCCTCAATGCCTTTGATCAGCTCAATATAGGCCCAGAGAAATAACACTCGGTTAGGTCGTCCTTGGCATGGTTCACCGGAGAAAAGATATAACCGCTAGGGTCGATCGAGTTGCCCCTCACGATCGGTTCTAGCCCAAAGCAGGCTACTCAAATAGTCAACTTTTTAGTGATAAATTGCCCTTCGACCTACAATGCCATCCTAGGGAGACCTGCCCTCAATCAGCTAAAAGTCATGACTTCAACCTACCATCTCATGCTCAAGTACTCGACTGAGCATGGAGTAGAAGAATTGAGAGCCGACTAGACCACCGCCTGAGAGTGCTACAACATCTCCCTTAGAGGGCCCAAGCTTAGGGAGACACTGACCCTCGATACGGCTGAGGTCCGAGATGAAGAGCTCGTTCGAAGAGGAGAACCGTTGGAAAATCTCCTCAAAGTTAGCATAGATGAAAGCAGGCCGGACAGGAAAGTCCAGATCAGATCAGCCCTTCCACTTGATATACAGGCCAAGCTGATCCATTTATTGAAGAAACACCAATCCATTTTCGTTTGGACACACGGAGACATGGCTGGGATCAGTCCCGAGGTGGTCACACACCACCTATGTGTTGATTGGCTCCACAAGCCTGTCAAGCAAAAACAACGAATCTTCACCAAGAAAAGGAACGAAGCTATAGCAGCCGAGCTTGAATGACTGCTGAGAGCGGAGTTCATTCAGGAAATGCAGTATCCCGATTGGCTAGCCAATATGGTCTTGGTGAAAAAATCGAATGGAAAATGGAGGATGTGCATTGACTTCATCGACCTAAACAAAGCCTGCCCAAAGGACAACTACCACTCCCTCAAATTGACCAGCTAGTGGATTCCACCAGCGTCTATGAACTCCTCAGCTTCATAGATGCCTTTTCAGGTTATAATCAGATCTTGATGAATGAGGCCGACAAGGAGAAGACCTCATTCATCACTGATCAAGGGATTTATTGCTATTGAGTCATTCTCTTTGGCCTCAAGAACGCTAGAATAACTTACGAGCGCCTGGTCAACCTTATCTTCAAGAAGCATATCGGTAGAAACGTAGAGGTCTATGTCAATGCCTTGTTCACCAAGAGCAGAGAAGTCGCCGACCACCTCACGGACCTCGAAGAAACCTTCCAAGCACTGCATGACTTCAATATGAAGTTAAATCTAGCCAAATGTGCATTCAGAGTGTCGGGGGGCAAGTTCCTCGAGTTCATGGTCAGCAAGCGTGGGATCGAGGCTAACCCCAAGAAGATTAAAGCCGTCCTGGAGACGCAGTCCCCGAGAACAACAAAAGTAGTATAAAAACTAACTTGTCAGTTAGCAGCCTTAAACCAGTTTATCTCAAAGGTGACCGACCAATGCGCACCATTCTTTACTGTCTTGAAGAAAGTATTCGACTAGACTGAGACTTGCGAACAAGCATTCGCCGATCTCAAACTATACTTGACCTCTCCCCCACTGCTCTCCCGGGCAGTACCTGGAGAGGAGCTCTTACTTTACCCTACCATCTCACAAATAGCGGGTGGAGCAATTGGTGTTTTCCCTAGTCATCTCAGCTAGATGATTATGCCCCTACTTCCAAGATCACACCATAATTGTGCTTATAGACCAACCATTACGATAGATACTGCAAAGGCCAAAGACCTCCGGTACCCTAGAGCAATGGTTAATGGAGCTAGGCGAGTTCGATATCCAATATTGACCATATCCAGCCATCAAAGGGTAAGCAGTGGCCGATTTCATCACAGAGTTCACAACCGAGACATAACCCGCCGAACAGCCCCCAAATGAACCAGAGGTCGATCACTTGATAGCCAATCCCGAGTCCGATGTAGTTTTTGATGCTCGGCATGTATGGACGATAAATGTAGATGGGTCTACAAACCAGTCCTCCAGTGGCATCGGTCTTGTCCTCATCTCTCCGTAAGGAGACATACTGGAATATGCCATGCGGTTCAATTTCCAAGCAACTAACAATGAAGCCGAGAACGAGGCTGTCATAGCTAGCCTCAGGCTAGCACTAGCAGTGGGGGCAAGACAGGTCAGGATCCTCAACGACTAACAACTGGTGGTAAATTAGGTGCAAGGAAAATACGAGGCAAGAGAGGAGCGAATGCAGGCCTACAAAACTATCATTGAGGAACTCAAAACTAAGTTTGACAAATTCCTCATTGAAAGAATCCCCAGGGACAACAACCAACGAGCTGATGATCTCGCTCGACTGGCCTCAGCTCCCGAGGGGCAGATAGGTATAGGGGTGCTGACAGAGTACCTGACCCAGCCGAGTATCGTTCAGAAGGAGACACCACTAACAGTAAGCCTGGAACAGGTCTACATAGTCTGGGCAAAAAGTATAATCAACTTTCTGTGAAATGGTTTGCTACCTGCTGACCGAGCCGAGGTAAGAAAGCTGAGGTATTGAGCAAGAAAGTACACACTCATCGACGACATTCTCTATAAATGTGGCTTCTCTGTACCCTACCTAAGGTGCGTCTCAAAAGAAGAATCTGAGTACGTAATGAAAGATATACATGAAGGGATTTGTGGCAATCACTCGAGTGCTCAGGCCCTATCGAGAAAAATCTTAAGGGATGGCTATTACTGGCCCACCATATATAAAGACGCAGAAGACTTTGTCAAGAATTGTGACAAATGCCAGAGGTTCGCAACCACCCCCAGGCAGCCACTGGAAGAGCTCATTGTAATCACTGCCCTATGGCCATTCGCCCAGCGGGGAATCGACATTGTAGGCCCTTTCCTGACCGAAAGAGGTCAAGTGAAATTCTTGATAGTAACGATTGACTACTTCACTAAATGGGTAGAAGTAGAGCCGTTGGCAAAAATCATCGAGCAGAAGGCAGTAGACATTATGTGGCAATCAATCGTATGTCTATTTGGCATCCCAAGAAGCATCATTATAGACAACGATAAACAATTCGACAACAAAGGGTTTAGAGAGTTCTGCGGTCGACTGGGCATCCAGAATAAATACTCCTCCCTTGCCCATCCCCAAGATAATGGGCAGGTTGAAGTGACCAACAGAACAATCTTAAAGATTATCAAGACTAAGCTGGAGTCAGCAAAAGGCCTATGGGCCGAGGACCTTCCGAACGTCCTTTGGGCATACCGAACGACAGTCTGAACCCCAACAGGCGAGACTCCATTCATGCTCACCTATGGGAGCGAAGAAGTTATCCCAGTAGAGATCGGTCTAGCAAACCATCAGACCACCAGCTTCAACAAAGACAAGAACGACTGAGCTCTTTGAGAAAGTTTGGATCAGGTAGATGCGATCCGAGAAACCTCAACTCTTAGAACAACGATCTACCAGCAAAAGATGAAAAAGTATTATGACAGTAATGTCATAAAGAGAGAGTTCAGAGTAGAGGACTTGGTCCTTTGCAAGGTCTCTCTCACCACTAAAGGTCCTAGAGAGGGTAAGTTACGCCCAAATTGGAAAGGACCATACCAAGTGGAAGATCGAGTAAGGTCTGGGGTATATCGACTGAAGGATACAACTAGATGAATACTCCCACATGCATGAAATGCCGAGCACCTTAGAAAATACTACCAGTAAGAAAGAATGTAAAACGACAGCAATAATGAAGTATCCTTTTCACTTTTTTATGTTTCCAAAAAGACTCTCTGTCCCCAATGAAAAAATCTATAGCCAGGTCACCTAAGGGTCCGTTCACCCCAAAGACGGTTAGATCGATTTAAGGTATCCAACCGAGCCCCGAAGCTACGTTGCTCAAGCAGCCAGGTCACCTGAGGATCCGGTCGGTCCAAAAACGGTTGGACCGATTTAAGATATCCAACCGAGGCCCAAAGCTATGAAGCTCAAATAGCCAGGTCACATGAGGACCCGGTTAGCCCAAAAATAGTTGGATCGATTTAAGGTATCCAACCAAGACCCGAAGCTACGTAGTTCAAAAAGCCAGGTCATCGGAGGACTTGGTCAGCCCAAAGACGGTTGGATTGATTTAATGTATCCAACCGAGGCCCGAAGCTAGGAAGTTCAAACAGCCAAGTCACCTAAGGACTCGATCGTCCCAAAAACGGTTTGATCAATTTAAGGTATCCAACCGAGGTCCAAAGCTACGAAGTTCAAATAGCCAGGTCACCTGAAGACCTGGTCGGCTCAAATACTGTTGGATCAATTTAAGGTATCCAATCGAGGTCCGAAGCTACGAAGTTCAAACAGCCAGGTCACCTGAGGACCCAGTCGGCCAAAAGACGGTTGGGTCGACTTGAGATATCCTATCGAGGCCCGAAGCTATGAAGTTCTACAGCCAGGTCGCCTGAGAACTTGGTCGGCCCAAAGATGGTTGGATCAAATTCATCTATCCAACCGAGGCCCAAAGCTACGAAGGCACGGTCGACCCAAAGACGATTGGACCGATCTAAGTTATCCAACCGAGGCCCGAAGGCCAACATCCAAGTCACCTCAAGACTCGATCTGCCCAAAGTTGGTTGGATCGATCTATGGTATCCAACCGAGGCCCGAAGACCAACAGCTAGGTCACCTCAGGACCTAGTTAACCCTAAGACGGTTGAATCGAATTAAGATATCCAATCGAGACTCGAAGCTATAAAGATATAGTCGGCCAAAAGGTGATTAAATTGGTTAAGGATCTAACCGAGCCCATGAAGGAAACGATCAGTATGACTCGATAAAAGGTTAGGCATCTGACGAGGTTGACCGAGAACATAAAAGCTTAGAAAAAATCGTACAAATATTCAGAGGTTTGGTGGTCGAATGATTCTAAAAAACTAACCGGGGAACCAAACACTTGGCAATTTCAATTACCCAAGGTTCTGGTCAGTCAGAACAAAGAAAGGGCTACCAGAAAGCCCGACCGAGGAACCAAACAATTGGCAATTTCAGTTGCCCAAGGTTCTGGTCAGTCATAATAAAAAAAGGGCTACCATAAAACCCGACCGAGAAACCAAACACTTGTCAATTTCATTTGCCTAAGGTTTTGGTCAGTCAGAACAAAGAAAGGGCTACCAGGAAGCCCGACCGAGGCATACAACACTTAGAAAAAAAAAGAAATGTAGAAGATAAAGAAAAACATTCATTCAGACTGAGCAGAGGACATTCAAAAAATTCTTATTCATTTAAAAGATTGTCTTTTTGAAGAGTACAGAAGGAAAGAGATTATAACAAAAAAAGTTGAAAAGTAGGAGGATCAGGTCGAGGGGGGTGGAGCATCCTTCCCTTCTTCAGTTGAGGGCCCTTCGGCCTCCTCTTTGTCGTCCCACAGAAAGGAGGAGAAGTCCACCTCCTT
The DNA here is from genome assembly GCA_032361285.1 of Aequorea victoria. NCBI lineage: Eukaryota > Metazoa > Cnidaria > Hydrozoa > Leptothecata > Aequoreidae > Aequorea > Aequorea victoria. Next base: position 8,270 of record JAUTBS010064446.1, read on the forward strand.
GAAAGTTGCTGCAGCCCTAGCTTTCATGGCGTTGAAACCACTGGCATAATACTTGGTGGTCTCAAGCCTTAAGTCCTTAGAGGACTTGTATGCTTTGACTGTCTCTTGCTCAGCATTCTTCAACTTGATTAAAACTTCGGCTGCTTGGGCGCCAGCATCAGCAGCCTTTTTCTTCTCCATCGCTACCGCTGCCTCCAGCTCTTGGACCCTAGCCAAGGAATAATCCCTCTCCTGCTCGACCTTTCCCTTTGCTTGGTCTAGCTTGATAGCTTGAGCCATGGCCTTCTTCGCCTCGACCTTTGCACCCTTCAAGTCCTCTTCCAGACTTGCGACCTTTGACTGCAGAGTCGAGGCCTTCTTTAGCTCACCAGCAACATAAGTTTCGCGCTGAAAGTAGTGACCAGACAAATGAACCGCCCGAGCGCAAGTCTACAAAATAGAGACACTAAACAAATGTCAGTTGTAATAAATGAAAATAAAGCAAAAAGGCTAAATAGGAGCTTACCCAAATAAGGTCAAGGATCAGCTCCCTAGCCAGGGGAGCTATCTCAATCTCTGAGAGGTAGGGGTTCAGGTCCCCAATGAAGTCAGACATCTTTGCTCGGGCCATGTTGAAGTTAGTTAATATTTCTTCAGGAGGAGGAGAAGAAGAGGAAGGGCCCAGGGTAGGAGGAGCCATGGCAACCACCAACGGAGAATGATCAGCTGGCATGCTGGAGGCCAAAGGGGTCGGAGGGGTGATTGAAATGACCTCCACCGGGAGATTGGACCCTAAGGTGAGGCGATCCTCTGGATCGATCTCCACCACATCATTTGGTTAGGCCTTGGCGACCAAAAGGGGGGTTTTCTCAGCCTCTTGGCCGCTGAAGACCCTGTCTCCCCAGCAAGCCGAGCATTCACCTTTTTTATGTTAGCCTTCTCTGGCCTCTTTGACATCCCTGCTCACAGGACAAAGAAAGGAGTAATCAGAAATAGGCAGAAGATAGTAAAAAACAAGAATACAAAAAATGATGAAAGAAAAAAGGAGGGGAGAAAGAAAGGATTCTCACTCCGGCTAATCGGGCTGAGTAGCCACGCGCTCAGTTTTTTGGGAGTCAATAAGGCGCTGAAGGATCTGCCCCCAAACTCTCTAGCAGCTTGGACTCGGGCCTTGACCTTACCACCCACTAAGGCCTCGACAGCGATGTCCCCCTGTTGAGAACGACCCCAGTAAGGAAGGATCCTAGGAGTGTTGGGTCCAACTTCCTCCCAGGACTGGAATTCCCAACCCTCTCTAGATATAAAAAAATACCTCTTCTTCCAATATTTATTGGAAGAGGGGCAACCTTGGACGAGTACTCGTTCGTCCATCCGAGATTGAAAAAGATAGAACCTAGGTTGTCTCTCCTTGGGTTGGTAATAATAGAGAAATTATTCTACGGTAAGATGGAATTGGCCTCCACTGGCCTCTTCCCATGTGATAAAGGCCCCGAGGAGAATCCTCCATGCATTGGGCATCAGTTGGCCCAGGGCTAGACCCAAGAAGTCAAGGAGCTCTCGGACGATGCGAGGAAAGGGAAAACGAAGGCTGGTCGGGAAGGCATGCTCATATAAACACACCTCCCCGAGAGAATGTGAGCATGCTTGGTTAGTAGGGTCGGGGACCCTGAAAATTATAGAGGAAGGGATGGAAAAGGTTTCCCACAAGCGCTTGATATACGAGGCTCAGGAAAGGGAAGGAATGAGCTCAGCAGCAAGGCTGTCACACCCCAAGTTTCGAGCCGTGACCGGCCATGGATCATAGGCCTTAGCCTACTGAACCAAGAAAGCCTATCCAATTTATTAGCTAATGTATGCTAATTATCATTCAACTTTTACAAGGTTTTAAACCATTTAAAAATTTATCATTTTATTTTATGGGACTAAATCGCCCATCCAAAAATTATCTCTAGAACCAGGGGCAAACAGCCCAACATAATGACAAATATGTGATCCAACAATCCATATCCAATAACGGGGCACAACAGCCCAACAATAGATGAAAAGGCATCTAATAAATCCATAGGTAATTAATCAATGTACTGAGTGATCTAAATGCAGAAGTAAAATGTAATGAGAATGTATCCTAGAGGTCGTATGCTGGATCCCCCGCAGAGCTCAAGACTAGCACAAGCCATGTCACAGAAAACCTAAAAATATGGTAGAAAACTCCATCAGCAAAGCTGGTGAATGAAGTACGGATAGTAAAGTACAGTTCCAAAATAGGAATTTAAAATAACTGATAACAAAAAATATCATGGTAGTGTTACACCGTATAGAAAAAGGAATGAACAACTCATCCAGCAACTAACAGTTCAAAAAATTTAAATTCATTACTTTTCTTGTGATCTCGTTGATATGACGAGTCGCCCAAAAATATCTGACAGAGAAATATATATAGTTCAATAATAACAACCGCGCATATCAATGTATACCAATGACATAAGAATGTCCAACAAAATTAACCATAAAACTCTCGCACGAAGCGATAAACTAATGACATAGAGATGTCCAACAATATAACTCATAATAACAATGATAATGGTGTACGATATGAGCATGAAATGAAATGGGAAACCAGCCACAGGAACAACATCTCGGGTAACAATAACAAATGCCAACACAATATATCTCAGGGCTACATCGGCCCGTTGGATCCAATATCGAACAGAGGTCACCACAGGATGGGGCCTGAGTCTTTTCTCACTGACGATTCCAGTTCAGGTCACCGGAAGCTCCGGACTGTCGCTTGAACTGTTGAGCGACAAGAGTCACCACGAAATCAAACCGGTCTATTCTCCGTCGGCCATAGTCACCTCCGTAGAGGACTTTCCCCTAGACTTTCATGAAATCCCAATATGCATCAATATCACACCAATAGATAGTCAAAATATATTCTTGTTGCAATTAAACTTTTTCTAATATGAGTTTGAATTAACAACCTACTACTGATATTACATAGCAGTCAAAAAGTATTTTGAACATACATAAAGTTTAACTAAAAACATAAATCATACATTGAAGTTGAAAAACATTTGTTCGAAGTATAATATGTTGCATTCAAAGAATTTCTACCATGATTTGTTAATAAAATTAATACAGGTCATACATTGCAGTTAAAAAGCAATTGAAACTTACAAACAGTTTGACTAAAAGCATTTAAAGGGAACAGTAGTTTTAATTGAAAATACATAGCGCACAATCACTCACCTGAGGTGTGCTAAAATAAAAGAAATGCAGGTACTGACTAGCCAACTCGTGAACTACGTCAACCTGAACACATATACAATACAATCAACAACTATAGACAAATCGGCCTAACCTAACCAATCGGTCATTTACCCGTTATTTCAGGGTTTGATCCTCTTGTTGTGATTTAATCAATTTATTATTTAATTAATTTGTTTCATTTAACTATTGCCCCAAATGGCACATAATTCTCTTAGAATCATTTCAACACGTTCTTTGATTTATTTGAACTCAATTATTAATTAATTATAACTTTATAATTAATTAATTGTCCCACAATGTTTTAATTATTAACTAATTACAAAATTATATTTAATCAATCTTTATATAATGTGTTTAATAATTTAATTTATTTTAAAAATATTATTCCAGAGTTAATAATATCACTAATTAATCTCTTTATTAATTAATTAAGTACATCCAAACAGGACCCCTAGCCAAATAGAGCCAAACAACCAAAACGGGGTCGCTGGACATTTCCGTCCGGACACAAAAGGTGGAGCGTCCGGACGCAAATCCACAGTAGCGGAGAATCGGCCACTGGTCCAGTTTGTCCGGAAGCCGGGCGGTCTGTTCGGACGCACGCCGCGGCAGGGACGAACCAGACTTCTGGTTTTCAAAATTTTATAGTTCGTTTTTGTTTTATTTTCATACAAGACAACGCTTTTATGTATTATAAGTGTTTCTAACATACTTTTAACAAGTTTTACATCAAGTTTTAAATCAAACAACATTAAATTTCAGATCTTTAATTGGTATATATATATATATATATACGTTCATATTTTTATATCCACATTTTGGTATATATAATATATATATGCAAATAACAACGAATCAAAAGTGTATTATGATCGGTTTATACACATTGATTGCCAAACCGATTATACATAAAACATGCTTTCCTTTGATTAATTTAACGTATATACATGTGAATATCAATTTAATAAACATTCTGCTATATAATATTGAAGAACAGAGGTTGGAGGGGAAACTTACTGGAGAGACGACGATCGCGACGACGACGGAGACGCGTGGTGTGCGATGTTGGTCCGGCGATGGCTGAGATGGTGGTTGGCGACTGCTGGTTGCAGGAGAAGCAACGGAAGCAGAAGAAGATGTAGGAAGTTAAATTTTTTTGGAGGAAGGAGAGGTGAACGAAAAGCTGCTGGAATAGGGGATTTCAGAAAAGGGGGTACGAGGGTTTAGAGGAAAAGGAATAGGGTCAGCACTAAAAGAGAGAATGTGAGAAATAAAAGGAGAATGTGGCAGAAATTAAGGGATAGTGCCATATTTTGTCATCTTCCATAACTGATTTCAAAATTCAAATTTTACACTATCACCAAGTTTATGGAATGCTCCCGTTTATTTCCTAAAATTTTTATTCATTCTTTTCTTTTTACTAAATTAACATTGATTTCATTAAATTCCTTTAGTAATTATTTTAAAAGAATTCTTTTGGAATATTTACTAAATCTTTTCACTGGTAAGTTTATTTATTTTACTTCGTCATTTTATTTGGTTGATTTAATTCGAATGAATAACTTTTAGTTAGTCAATTATAATTAATTCATAAATTTGTTTGAGCATGATCTTAAATAATTAATTTAATTAAATGCACAGATTATAATTAACCAATTTAATTATTAATTAATAATCTCAAAATTAAAAAAATTCTGAGTTTTACATTCTTCCCCTCTTAAAAGAAATTTCAGCCTCGAAATTTAGAAACTAACCTCACGTGAACAAAGACGGGTACTGTTCACGAAACACGTCATCGCGCCCCCACGTGGCTTCTACCACCAGGGAATTGCGCCAAAGGTGTCACGCCCCATTTTGGGAAATGTGACCGGCCATGGTTCATGGGCCTGTGGCCCAACAAACCAAGAAAGCCTTAAC
>JAUTBS010064557.1:0-13435 GCA_032361285.1 Aequorea victoria
ATTTAGTAAAATTAATTACAATTAAAAGAATTAGAAATATATCACGGGGTGCTGATATGTAATTTCTTAATTCTTTTAAAAGCCAATTTAATTATTATTCTTGGCTCCTCGATGTAGTCCATAATTGCAGATCATGTCCCTCTCATTTTTTTATAAATATGAGCCTTAATTCTGAATTAGGGTTATGATTTTGAGAGATCAAAATTGAGAGAGAAGCGGTGGCCAATTTTGATGACCACCTACCAGGTCTCTACTAATTGGGCAACAGGATCATACACCGAAAGATCCCAGGAGTTGCAGTCCTTATTCAAACCAACCGAAATCAGAAGATAAATTTTTGAACTCTGGGTAATTTAAATTAATCTGTATTAATGATCTAATCTAAGATTCGTAGGCAGTTTTTTGCAGAATCTAACAGAAACATATCTAAAAACTCATAATTTTACATCACTACAATACATCTCTTTGTCAAATAATAAGATTTTTACTATTATTCTTCATGATCTTAGTACATGGATGCTAGTAGATCTTTTTACCCATCCTTGTAGTTCATGTTATTTCTAAGTTAGTGAATCTGGAATTAGTTATAAAATGTTTGCTGCCATAATTTTGGACAAATGAGTAAAAATACTTAAAGATTTTATTTTTAATTTCTGTTTAAACTAAAGTTATATTAGGATGTCTAGAACACCCATAATTTTTGGTTTAGCCATAGAAAATTATTTGCATCACTAAATGGATTTATTTCCACCGCTGGTCTAAAAACAATTTCTGACCCTTCATTTTAAATGGACACCATTTCTCGTACAAATATCTTATTTGCATGAAATCACTTAGAAAAGTTATATATTTAAGTTAGGGACCTAACCCCGCTAGTTTCACCTCATTTAGAATTTTTTGCATCGAGATACACTACTTTTTTCAAAGAGATGTAAATCTGAAGTACCTATGGAGTTTTAATTAATTCTCTCTAAATATAAATAATTTTCATGCAAAGTCAGTTCCTTAATAACCCTAACACATTATAGTATGCCTCTGATTTCTAGTAATTTCTACTTTATAGTTTAAGTATGATTTTTCATTTTTCTCTTGAAGGTACATAGATCTGAAAATATATTTTATGTACTCTGTTTTGATTTCTAAGGTGTTGTGATATTTGTTTACTTATTTAAGTGGTATACTCACTAATTATTACATATTTAATTATTATTGTGATATGTATCATGCCATATATAATGATAGTTTTTTAAAATATATTTTTATTAAACATACTCATTATTGGTAATTTAATTAGTTAAGATTATCCAACATGTCATCTTTACATACATGAATTAATGTTGATTTCTTTATCATGTTCATGTGTTATTAATTAATTTCTATCATTGGGTTGGGATATGAGTTTCGTTTCACCAAGTATATTAAGTGGTAAATAATTTAAATGAATAAACGAACAAGTTCTCAATTTATGCACGGGCATGTTCCTGAAATAAAAAGATTGTAGCACTTTTTTGGATGGCCCCACAATACTAGGCGAGATGAGTGATAAGTTTCCGTTCTAACTTATGTCATGGGCGGATCTGATGAAAAATGAAGTTTGATTAAAAATATGAGTTACGCAAACCCAAGAATGGAACCGGCTTTGAATCATCACACTTGATGTAGTTTTAAAGTATTGGTGGGTCGGTTGGCATTTGAACTGGAGGGTTCATTTGTGATTTTTGGTGGATATTGTTACTATTCTTTTCTACGGCCTTCCCTCGGAGATGTCCCTATTGAGTAATAAATTCGACTAAGATGACATTCCGACAGTAAGGAGGGTGTTGATCAGTCGTGGTGTCCATTTCTGAGAGGTTTGGGATAGGAGGATCTATTTTTGGTTAAATGAATCATAGAAATCACCTAATTAATAACCCTAGGACTTTGAAATAAATCAAAAGCATATCATCTTATATTCTATACTTTATTGCCTTTGTTGTGATTGTTTCGATGAAAAGTTATATGTGTGTATGTTAGAATTTTGTTAGAATTTTGTTTTTGGTTATGTTTCCTCTGGATTTCGCAGCTCATGACGTTTCATGTCAGATCCTGATATAACCTATGAAAACGCATAAAATCATCAGAATGAGCAGCAAGAGCCGTGAATCTCTTAATGATGTTTAGTTTAGATTCTACGCTTAATTTGTACTCTGTTAAACAAATTTTAATTTTTATCCTCTTTTGTAGTAAGTGTTAAATATCATGATGTAATTTCTTAAGTATGTTCGCATTACGTTTTGAAATAGATGGGTAGTTTTATTAAGTATTTTGCAAAATTATAATTTATCGTCCTCTAGATATTTTGAGAAATTGAAGTGTCACAAGTGCTCCCTAGATAAATTACATAACTTATACTCTGAAGTCAAGAAAAATAAAGAAAACAACAAAATCATGGTAAAACAAAAGGTCTTTAAATCTAAAAAATAGAGTGACACATACAGTAGAGTCAATAAAGCCAGAAACTAAAGTGGACATTATTTTAGTCAAAGAGAATGACGGGGGCAGAACCATTTTTTAGAGATCAGTGCATTTATTTGGTTTCTAGAAATGGATTAATTGTTCGAATGATGAGAAAAGAACAAAGTGAAAAAGAAAAGATCGATATTCTCTCGTGTTAGAAGTGTGTAAGAAAATAAAATCAAACAATTCTAAAGGAGAGGAATACAATGGAGCCAATGGCAGCGACGCTAGCCCTTTTGATGTGCAAATGTTGGGCCAATGATGGGATTCAATGAGTTGTTCCTGGCAGTGTTACCTTACATACACACCAAATTACCTGCAGTGTTGCCTTACATGCACACAGAGGAGAAATAAGTTGGCCTGGGAAGAGTCTTATACATATTTAAAAATGAATGCAGACACTTTCCAAGCAGCTTGCAAAAATCATATAGGTAACTGAAGGTGTGCTTAGCAAACACATTTTCTATACAAATAAAGACGTGTTTATCAAACACACTTTTATTTTATACTGAAAGCATATTTAACAAACACACTTTCTTTACAAACTCGGACCTGCAAAATTTGTTTACATAATTCACCACATGTGACAACAAACCACACCACCCGTGACAACAAAACTACATAGAACTATGATCTCAATACACCAACACAAACAACACTAACAATACACCACCTGCGACAACAACACATCATTTGATCTCAATACTCCAACACTACTAATAGAACAATACAACAATACACCTATGATCTCAATATACTCATCTCCAACCAAACAAAGATGAAACTAATACAACATGCAAACAGAGGAAATATAAATATAACAAATAGATAAATGTCCAGAAATGTCTGTTAATCATCAAATGACCATAGATTGGCCAGTATAGGAGGAAACAAGAAAAACACTAAGTCCCACATGGTGGTGCAGGCGCCCTAGGTCTCTTGCTCCGAAGCTGAAACACATGGGTGGTGGGTCCGTCGACCTCATCTGCAATCGGTGCTGCTAGTGCACTAGGCTGGACGAGCTGAGAACTATCGCCCTCATCTATAACCAGTGGGAGGAGAGGCTCGACGGGCTATGAAGAACTAGTAGAAGCTTGGTCCGCATCAGTCGAACCTATCTCCTGTGTCACCTGGGAGACGGGCCCCTCCGCCAAATGCAACATCGTGGGCAGAGGGGGTAACCCAACTGGACCATCTCCTCGTCCTCGTCCTCATCCTCGTTCTCGTCCTCTACCCCTACTATGACCTCCGCCCATGTAACTCTCGACAATTTCCGCCTGCGTGACCCCCTCTACTTGCGTGATCCCGTCTACCTGCGAAAGTTGTGGTACACTGAGATTGGTCGCGGTTGAAGGGATGTCCCACGAGGCTGATGCAAAAGGCATGATGGTGAAGTCCAGTCCTAGTATGTGTGTCAAACGTGATAGGAGGTTTCGATGTACGAACTAGTGGAGTGACGTAAGCGTCTGAGCACAAAAGACCGACCGACGTGGTTGTATATGTCGAGGGTGTGCCTGAGGGCGGCAATGCTGCTCCCAATGCATCATCTACAAAGATGAGTAGCATCGCTCTGGGATATCTCGCAGGGTAGATAAAACAACACCCTCAACCATACCACCTCGGAGCGTTGCATTTCCAGCTTGGAATGATTGAGCCACGCACTGTGCCTGATACAAACATAATAAATACTAGTAAGTTAGGTTCTTTTGAGATAAATATGATGCAAACGTAAGAATTACTAGTACGTTATGACATAAACCTAATATACATACCATCTCCTCGAGGTCTCCATTGGTTGGTAAAAACTCGATATACTGATGGTGGGCGGGATTAGTGATCAACAACCTCATGACCCCACGATACCACTGCATGTACGATTCGTGGTACTGCAGCGGCATCAAACTCAATGGGGTAGCAACCAAATTAGCCCGTCTAGCCTTCCATGAAACGATGAGTGGTGCATGCTATCGGGTCCAGTCCATGTCCCATCGTCCCCGTCTGTCAATGCTATGCAGCCGTCGATCAGTATCGAATGATTGTGGAATGATCTACAAATGGCTGAAATGGCACACAACTCGCTTTAGAAAATGCCTCTCTGCCATGTTAAAATAGATGAGGAGGGCTATAACTGTCAATATATCCCTTCCAACCCGACAATACTCAGGTAGGGACATAATAATCTCATCATCAAAGCCGTATGGTACCCATGTGAACTGAAAGTAAAAATAGGAAATTATATTACTAAATTGATACAATATACATGTGTATAACAAATGAACGTCAAGTATAACATATAGATGTATATGAAGTGTAGATAGTAAATATGTGTACAGTATCATTGCTAGCCAAGCGATCGAAATGGTCTCGATACACAGTGATAACGTGTGTAGGGACCTACTCCAACAAAAACATGACCTACCACCGACTACCCCATGCGCCTGGTGGTAGCTGTTGGTTCCTATGCTGGATGGTGACCTGGCCTGGGCCGGTGTCACTCATGCGCTTGGGAGCTATGCAAGGAAATCTCTCCCAAGCCCAAACCTATAAAAATAAAGACGGACACATTGCATTAACTTTCATTGTAACACATAAATATTTTACATTACACGTAGGACAACAAGAATAATGATAGTTACACTAACCTAAAATAACACCAACGGCCCACCAGTGTCCCTCACATCAGGACGAGCTACCCGGCACAGCATCCAATACAGATGTCCTAGTACCGCCCCACCCCAGCTATATCTTCTAATGTCAAGCCAGTCTCTGAGGAGGGGTAGGTAGATAAGCTCGATCAGATTCTGTGACTTATTGGGCATGAGGAATCCCCTGATAAGCCACATAATATAGGCATGAGCACGCTGCACGAGGGTCGTCGGGAGGGCATCAGTAGGAATTAGGATGGTGAAGTGCTCGGAGAATCACCTTATCATGACTCAGTCGTCGTGTAAGTATCCAACGTCCAGTGAAACCACTAATAACTCTGCACACATCTGTTGCCACTTAGTGGGGGTACGACTCTGGTCATGACCGACCACCAGCCAACCGTCGACTGACAAGCTAAAAAGGATAGAGACGTCCTATAATGTGATTATGCACTCACCGATCGACATGTGCAAGGTGTGAGTCTCCTGCCTCCAACGCTCGACTAAGGTCGTAATGAGGTTGTGGTCGAGTCGAATGAAGCCGATACGTGCGACTCCATAAAACACTGTCTCCACAAGAAGATGTAAAACTTAAGAGTCTATGGGATGATCCCAAAGTCCGATATTCCCTCGCCGACATGTAAGGGATGTGGCAGCCTGCCATGAAAAAATAGAAGCATATAAGCTATGATGACACAGAAATATTGTAGTAATAATATGAAAACATTAGTAACGCATAAACAATACCTCGGTCTGCCATAGCGAATTTGCATGATGGGGTATAGTGAGTAGTTGTGGCTGTCGTTGTACCTATGCCTGGTCCATCGGAAGTCCTGTGTGCAAGATAAATGATATGAGAACTTCTATATTAAATGTGTAAGCATAAACCTAATAACATATTACATTGATTAGATGAAATGTGTAAATAAGCGAATAATTCAATGCAGATAAGTCCACATACATTGTCATACATATCAGAGGCACCAATCACATACAGATTTTGAATATAAATATAGAATTTGAATACAATTACATAGTATGATGACATAAAATGTAAGCCTAATAAAGGCACACATCCCAAAAATACTTATGACAACTAATCATATCCGTCAAACAACTTATCGTCAGAAACGAGTTATGGGTCCTCTTGAATAGCCTGTATCCATGTCATCGGATCCTTTAGCCACCCAAACCTCCCTTTGGATTGCTCGTTGCCGACTAATACACCTGGACATTTTCTTCCTCTCTCGGTGAAGTCTAAGGCACAATCGCGCAAACCTTTCTTCATCTTGTTCTTGCTCAGGGCTGCAAAGGGATATATTGAATCATGGATTCAATAATTGAAATACTGAATCATGGATTCAATGAGTAATCAATTCAAGGCATGCGAGGCATTGTAATTGATGGCTTATGCATCAAGTGGCCTTGAAGGGGATAAGTCCCAACATTCCTAAGATACTTTACAGCGACCTGTCACTTCACCTGACCATCGCATGTGATGGTCATCAGTGACATATCAAATCGTACGGTAATTCATCTTCTCTGTTTATATAGAAGAACAATGTGTTGTGATCATCATTACAATGTACTTTGTGTTGTGATGATGTATGATTATATCCGTGTAGAATAAAATATGTTAGCTTTTAAAAAAAACTTATTTTCCTATAAATACGTCATTTTCTCAGCGTATCGAACTGTCTGCATTCATGTACGGGGGTGAATCCGTAGGGTGTGATGGATCGGGTGGAAACTCCTCTGGACTACCCCAAGTCCGATATGGTGGACCTACAAGAGAAGGAAACATAACTGGTCAGTGGGGTGTCGCCGGAAACCCCTCTCTAATGATCGGATTAGTACTGGTAGGGACGAGAAGAATGGAAAGACAGAGGAGAGGCTTAGAGAGAGAAAGTTAGGGTTTAGTGTGCATGAGTTGCGTACCGGCTCGAGTCTCCAACTGTCCTTATATAGACTCCCCCTCCTTGGAAAGGTGGACGCACGGTCTCTTTTGACTAAATCGTGTCACCCCTATTTTTGGTAATGGCGGCATTTCTGCCAAATTTAATGGCAGGACACACCAATGGTGTGTTAGAGGCGTGCAGGGCATTTATGAGCATTAATGGCATGTCTCTCGGCCATACGAACCACGGCTTACAGCTCGGTCAACGCATGCTACTCTTTTTGGGGTCGGGGATATAAAAGGTCAGCCTCGTCTCGTCTGGTGTAATGTGCTTCTTATCGTAGGGCTATGGGCCAATCTTTTGGGGCTCGGTCAGAACACCATCTGTTCTTGGGTTTATTTGTGCATTTTGACTATTGGGCCCACGGGTTTGGCCCACGTGGCTATTGTTGACCCATTGGGCTGGGTTGTCAAGAGCTCGGCCTCCTTCATTTTCCCTCAGCTCTAGTGGTTCACGCCGAAGTGCTGGAGCTGCGTTGCTTGGCCTAAGGTCTTGGAACCTCGGTGTTTGGTTGATAGAGGTTGACCATACGTGTTAACGATCCGTTTGATTGGTATCCGTCAATTCAGAGTAATCATCAATGCTCTGTGATGACACTTGGGGGTTCATGCCAGGGATCCACGTGTTGACATCCGGTTGGCCGTTGTTTGGCATTTTAGGCGTTAGTGGGCTCAAGGATCAGGTTATCATTGCCCCGCCGTCTTGGCATCCACGTGTCCTATCCTGGTTGGTGGATTGTTGGTATTCTCGAGAAATCATGATGGTTTATTGGCTCAGTCCTTGGACAACGTGTTCGGTCATGACGTGTAAGGTCCTCATTGACCCGAAGCTCGGCCCTGAAGTGACCATTGGAGCACCATTTCAGATATTCTGAGTTTTTCCCAGATGGTACACTGATTGGCTTACATTTTACTGACGTTTGGGTGAAACGCCCTTTCGTCTTCCCCAAGGCTCTCTATAAAAGCGCACTCCTTCATTTTTCTCATACTTTTGCATCCCTTTCATCCCTTGCGCTATATCCCTCTCTACTTCCCTCCATCTTCGTTACCTCAGAGAAGGTTCTCCCTCTCAAGTCTCTCCAGTGAACGCGTCGATCATTCTTACCGGAGTACTTGACCTTGTCACCAGTTTTTGCCCCCTTTGTCGTCATCGTCGTTCGCTTGTAAGTCTCTCTGACCTTGTTCTTGTTCTTGTTCTTGTTCTTATTATTTCAACCCTTCTTTCCTCCTTAACTTGGGTAGGGCTCCTTCTCTGAACCCCCATTAGTAAGCAACTTATCGTTTGTGTCCTATGCTTTTCAATTGTGGCTTCTCCTCCGTTTAAATATTTCTTGTGGGCATTGGTCTTCCGTCATCACTGTAGATTTTGGACTTGTCTTTCATTTTGCCATTTCTATCACTTTTCTGGATATGAATTTTTGTCTGTCACTCATTCTTGGTTTTAGCGCCAAAGTTCGGCTTGATTGGTCATCTCCTCCCTTTCTTCAGCCGTGTTTTATGGACCTTTGTGCATGGGCAAGTTTAGGAGTCTCTGTTCCTCACCATCGGCCATGGCCAGTTTCCGAAGGGCATACAACATCCCCGATGATGTCGGCCTTGAGCTCTATGATGAGAGCTCGGCCAAAACCCTTTGTGCCTTTGTCTATGTGGCCTTTCCCATAGTTTCCATTATTGAGAGGGGAGTTTGGTTTCCCCTCGATCCACTCCTTCGGCGCATGCTGGCCGAATGCCATCTCTGCCCCTTCCAAGTGTCCATAAACCTTTTTTGCATCATCATGGGGGTGGTCGAGATCAACAGTCGGCTCGGCATTGATCTCGACATCCCCGTGATTTTTAGCTTCTATACCCTTGGGCATACCAATGATATGAGTACCCATTATTTCCATCTTTGAGCTCGATCTAGAGAGCTGGTCACCGATCTGCTGGACTCGGACAAAAATGCTGCCGACTTCTTCCTCGTCAGTGGGAATTTTGAGTACGGCCCAAACGAGGATGGTGGATGGTATGTGCCAAGGTATGACGGTGTGCCAGGTTGATTAGGTCGGTCTTAATCGATCAGGCCCTGCAGCTTTGCCGCCGAGATGCCCCAACCCTGCTACGGTACGAGCCTTCATACAGCCACACGCTAGCTAAAAGACTTTGCTCGGCCCTCGCCTCGTCATCAGAAATGTCGAGGATCTCCAAAACCATCAACCTTAAGGAAGTTGTGATTGGCACGCTGGCCTTCAGAGCCCCTGGATCCGTGAGCCGATCTCCGCTTTTCCTACGGGACCATTCACCGGCTGTTGCTCTAAGTACTCACCAGGCACCACCACCTGCCCCTATTCTCGAAGATCGGTCCGGTGAGACCGAAGAGGTTCCTCCTCTGTCCAAGAGGAAAAGGCTGAGGAACCGATCGGATGCTGAAGGTGCGAGCTCTCAGCCTCACGCTGAACCCCTCATCATCCATGATGATAAGTCTGCCACCGCCGTCTGGAGGCCGAAGCTGTATCATGACGGCAAGCCACTAATAGATGACTTGTCATCTATCGACCGAACTTCTGTGTTCTTTGCCCTATCAAGGGCCGTCGCCCGAGTGGCCAAGAACGAGGGACAACTTTTGGGTTCAGCCATTCATTCCAGCATCCAGGTAACCCCACTCCTTCATCATATGTCTTCTCTTCTATGAGTTCAGTTTCTAATGTTCTTTGCCTTGTCTTTTGACATCGTTTTGATTTCTTTTTTGCAGAGCCTGCAGGACCTCGACGCTCTGCTCGGCCGGGTTGGCAACCTCAAGAGCAATAATACTGTTCTCGAGAAAGCCAAGGTCGAGGCGGTCGCGTCCCTTGAGCAGTGGATGATTGAGGTCCAGAGACTTGCGGATAAGCTGTAGGCGTCCTCCAAGGAGATCGAGGCATCGAGGGCCAAGGAGGCTGAGCTAGTGGAGGCCCTCCTGAAGGCCCAGGCCAGCTTAGACGTGCTGCAGGAGACCCAGGCCGAGCTAGAGACCTTGAAGAAGGTCAAGTCAGACATGGAGGCAACAAAAGTTGAGCAGGAGGACGATGCATGGCAGGTTGGCTACGAAGCTGGAGCCCAGATGGTGGTCAACCAGGTTGAGGATTGCAAGGCAGAGCTCATTCTGATTGGTCGGCGTGAAGGTTGGACGACCGCTCTGTCGCGGCTTAACGTTGACGAGGCCTCTCCCCTGTGGGTCGAGGTCCCGCCATCAGGGAATGGACAAAATGCTCGGGGAACCGACCAAAACGTTGGGCCAGCAGATAAGGCTTCTTCAACGCTTGCCCTGGCCGAAGTTCCCTCTACCGCCGTCGACCAGCCTCTGGCCCTTGCCGCGATTACTGAGCCTTCCGCTGAAGTGACCCCACCTCCTCCAACCGAGGATACTGATGTTCAAGCTTAGCTTTCTCTATTATTTTCTATTTTTATTAGGAGTTCAGCCATTTTGGCTGTAAGGCAGACTCCTCTTGTAGCCTTCGGGTAAGACTTTTTATGAATACACTCCTTTTTTCTGCCGAACTACATATTTGTACCTTTATAGTAATCAACAATTGTTATCGGTCGTATTTCACCTTGTTAAGTTTTCATAACTGTAATCTGAATCAATGTTGTTCACCCCAATGGTCGGTCGTTGTGCCAAACGGTTGATAAGTCGAACAAGTGTGAATATTACTTCATCGAGACCTTGTGCATTTGGCACCTCATTCCATAATGTTGAGATCGAACAAGTACGAATAATACTTCACCGAGAACTTGTGTATTCGGCAGATCACTCCGTAATGTACAAATCGAACAAGTGTGAATACTACTTCACCGAGACCTTGTGCGTTCGGCACCTCATTCCACTCTTTCCATTGCGTTATGCGAGCCGGTTTAAGCTATTCGAGTCCGGGGGCTATTCAAAGGCCCTGCATGACCGAGCTATTCGAGCCGGTTTAGACTATTCGAGTCCGGGAGCTATTCAAAGGCCCTGCATGACCGAGTTATTCGAGCCGATTTGGACTATTCAAGTTCGGGAGCTATTCAATGCCCTGCATGATCGAGCTATTCGAGCCGATTTGGACTATTCGAGTTCGGGGGCTGTTCAAAGCCCCTGCATGACCGAGCTATTCGATCTGATTTGGACTATTCGAGTTCGGAAGCTGTTCAAAGCCCCTGCCTGACCGAGCTATTCAAGCTGGTGTCTGACTCCTTGATACTTGGGCCTGTTGAATTGAGACTTTATATTAACCAGGTGAATGCAAACGTTTTTCATTGATGTTCCCCCTTCACCATTACATGGTATGGATGAAATGTCGTGTTTGTTAATGGAAGAACAATCTCAAGTTAGCTCTGTACCAAGGTCTGGGGACCTCTTTTCTGCTGAGGTCTTCGAGTCTGTAGGCCTCGATTCCTTCGATAGACCGAACTTTGTAGGGCCCCTCCCAATTTACGCCGAGCTTTCCCTCTGTAGGAACCTCGGTGTTTCCTATGACCTTTCGTAATACTAGGTTGCCTGGGGTGAAGTCCCGCGGTCGGACCTTTTTGTTGTGCTCCCTTTCCATTTCCTGTTGATAGAATTGAATTCTAAGAAGGGTCGTTTCTCTTTGTTCCTCGGCCAAGTCCATATCGCGGGAAAGGATTTCTTCATTGTTCTCTGGGGAAAATAGGTCGGTCCTCATCGTAGGGAGGCCGATCTCGAGGGGGATTATCGCCTCAATTCTGTAGGTCATGGAGTATGGGGTTTTGCCCGTTGACCGCCGTGGCATTATTCGATAAGCCCAGAGCACGTTGGGTAGCTCATCCACCCATCTGCCCTTTGCTCTTTCCAGTCTTTTCTTTATACCGTCCAGGATAATCTTATTCGATGCCTCAGCTTGTCCGTTGCATTGTGGGTATACAGGAGTTGAGTTGTAGAATGCTACTCTAAGTGCACTTAAGAAAGTCCGAAAGATCCTTCCATCGAACTGGGTGCCGTTGTCGGAGATCAAGGATCTTGGGATGCCGAATCTTGTGATAATATTCTTCCATACAAATTTCTTGACGTTGACTTCCCTGATGTTGGCTAGAGGCTTAGCTTCTACCCACTTGGTGAAGTAGTCCGTGGTAGTGATGATGAACTTTCTGTTGTTCGCCGCTTTTGGGAGTGGTCCCATGATGTCGAGACCCCACTGAGCAAATGGCTAAGGGAGGTATGAGCTCTCCAACTGGTTGGTGGATCATGGATATGAACTCATGACACTTCTCACACTTCTGGACATACTGTTGGGTGTCCTTCTGCATGTATGGCCACCAATATCCCTGTGTTATAGCTCGATGAGCTAATGACCTACCCCTTGTGTGGCTCCCGCAGATGCCTTCATGAGTCTCAAATAGGAGGTCGTCTACTATGTTCGGGTGCACACAGAGGAGGTAAGGACCGGTGAATGATCGCCTGTATAACTTATCTTCGGGAGATATTCAGAACTGAGCCGCTTTTATCCTGATTTTGTTGGCCTCCCTTTTGTCGGTGTGAAGGTGCCCCGTCTTCAAGAAGGCGACGATTGGATCCATCCAGCTTGGCGCGGGCTCTGCTAGGAGGACTTCCTCTGGAGTGTGCTCTTCAATGCTGGGCTCGGCTAAGACTTCCACTGTGATTTGCCTCTTATTGCTGGAGACGCTTACTGTGGCTAAAGACGCGAGGGCGTCGGCGTGGCTGTTCATCTCGCGGCCGAACTGCTCGATCCTGAAGGCTTGGAATCCTTCGATCTCGCTTCTTGCCCTTCCCAGGTACCGAGCCATCCTGTCGTCTTGGACCTCATATACTCTTGTTAGTTGATTAACAACCAACTGGGAGTCGCTATACGCTTCAAGTTCGGTTATGTGAAGTCTCTTAGCCGCTCGGATGCCGGCAAAGAGGGCTTCGTATTCGGCCTCATTGTTTGAGGTGGGAAAGTCAAATTTTAGTGATTGCTACACGGTGATCCCTTCTGGTGAAATAAGGATGAGGCCGGCACCTGCACCTCTGTTATTGGACGCGCCGTCTACCTGGAGCTTTCACGCCTCTCCCAAAGGTTCAATCTAAGTTGAAGTAGGTTTTTTCTCCCCGAGATCGGCAGTATGGGGCTCGAAGGTTCTAGCTGGGGAGTTGGTCGTGTCTACCTCTTTGGCCGGCTGGGCAGTCGCGTGGCCCGGGCCATCTTCGTGCTCGGCCGAGAATGTTGTTGGTTCGGCCGATGGAGTGAATTCCGTGATGAAGTCAGCCAGAACCTGTCCTTTGATGGTCGTTCTCGGTTCAAAGCTGATGTTGTTGGCCTAAAAGCCTTTTTCAATCATGCCTTTGTTTTTGGTTTTGATTATAACAACATTGATTTGTTGTTTCTAA
>JAUTBS010064668.1:0-13434 GCA_032361285.1 Aequorea victoria
AGAGCTCCAACCACTCCATAATTATGCTCCAATAATCAGCCATAATAGAGCTCCAGCCACTCCATAATTATGCTCCAATAATCAGCCATAAACTGTCAATTTTTTTATTTAATCATGCTGTAATTCTAACAACTTAATCAATCCAGCAAACGCAAACGTCGCCGCGTTTAATTATGTGTTTTGGGCATTCAAACCGGTCATTAATGGGTTCAGACACTGCCCACCAGTTATATGCATTGATGGAACGCATCTAATGAAAAAGTACATGGGAAAGATGCTTATCGCTATTGGAGTCACAGCGGACATGAAGATGTTCCCCCTTACCTTTGCCATTGTAGATGAGGAGAAGACTGAGAGTTGGTCATGATTTATCCAAAACTTAAAAAAACATATTATTCCCGAGAGAGAGGGTGTAACCCTGATCTCAAATCGCCACGCTGCTATAAAAAATGTTGTTGCGCAGTTCTGGAAAAATCTAGCCCTACGACCCATTGAATATCATCGGTACTGTATTCGACATCTGCAAAGCAACTTCAACGACAAGTTCAAAAACCAAATACTTAAATCATTAGTGTGGGTGGCCGCCACAGAACATCATGTGAAGAAATTTAACAGCAAGATGGAAGAGATCAAAAGTTTAAACCCTCAAGTTTTTAATTGGTTGGAGCATATAGACCTTGTGAAATGGACTCTTTTCCATGATGGTGGGTATCGTTGGGAGCTCACAACCACTAATCATGCTGAGGCTTACAACAGTGTACTGAAAGGAGCTTGAAATATGTCAATTACTGCATGTGTTCAGACAAAATTTTATCGCATTGTCAAGTATTTTTACAATAAGAGAATGAGAGCACAAAATGACGCTAGACGTAATAAAATTTACATGAATGACGTCCAAGCCAAGATTCTACACAACCAGGCTAGAGCCAATATGCATACGTTGGTACCATTTGACAGGTTATTTCTTTGTACATACATTGTATACGTCTATTATGCTATGTTGTCATTTGATTTTCGCTTTCCTTCAATTAACAGGAGTCGAGGGGTGTTCGAAGTAGTGACGGGAGTTCACCAGGGAAGAGGTCGTAACCGCCACGTAGTGCATATGTATGATCGTACGTGTGACTGCGGGAAATATCAGATTTACCACTATCCTTGTTCCCACATGCTTGTTGTTCTCGCTGAGCTGGGTGTGGATCCCCTTTACCTGGTTGCCACAGAGTTTTCCCTTACCACGTACTTACGAATTTGGCAGAGCAACTTTCAACTAATGCCGCATAAAGATTATTGGGGGGGGAGGGAGCCCAACTTTCCATTGCTAATAGCCAACCCCCACTATCTTTGGCCCGAAAAACTTGGTCGTCCACAATATAGCCGAATCCACAATGAGATAGCTATGTCAAGGCAACGCATGATGAATCATTGTGGTATTTGTCAAGAAACAGACCATGATAGACGTACATGCCCAAGCCGGCCATAATAAATCCAATGGATGCGATATGGCACCGCCTGAAATCTTAATATGTCATTTAGAATTCCATTATATTGTAATAGCTTTTCATTGATGTCTCAATGTCATTCCAATTACATGTATATATGTGAACTGTCATCATGGTCTTACATATGTTCATGGATTGCGTATTTCATTCGAACTCATTTTTTAGTAATTTATTTTTTACTATTGACGTATCGTTTATTCTTTTGAAGTAATTCAGTCCACTTACATGTACTATACATTTGTATTATCAGATTCTACCAAAGTCCACTCCACTTCGAGAATGTCCTCCACATACACCGTTCGTGACCTTTATGTGGCGATGGGTCGGCATTGGGTTAGTGATGATGACTTCGCCTACCCTCTAGATCCTAACCTCCGCTACACAACTCAAACGACACGAATAATGCAAAATGAGTGGAACTACCGGATGGTGCAAGCCGAAGTCTTATTAGATGATTGTCGGTCTGCTGGAATTCGAGTTCCAATGCAAAAGGCAAAAAATATGCCCACCTCTACTTCGTAGCAGTTACAAATGGCATTGCATCGTTTCTGTGAAGAAGTAAATCGTATGTAGATGAGGCTTCATAGGTTTACACGTCGACAGACATCCACCGAGCGTGCTGAAGATGGGTTAATGAGTGATGCTCTAATGTACTACAACTGGAGTATTGATCCAACATACCAATCTGATATTGAAATGTCAGACGATGATGGAACCGCGTAATCGACCATGTTTACTGCTTTCGATGTTATTTATGAATCTTTATGATGTAACCATCTTAAGAATTCCATCACAATGTAATGAATTCCATCACAAATATTTTGATTTTGATTTTGTAATGTTATTCCAAATTTTGTAATGAGTTTGATTTTGTAATATTATTCCAAATTTTGTAATGAGTTTGATTTTGTAATATTATTCCAAATTTTGTAATAAGTTTGATCTCGTTTTTACATTTGGGAACTTTAGAACTTTGTAATAGGTTTTAGATGTTATTTTAGAACTTTGTAAAGTCGGACAATATTTTTCTTTATAAAGGTGGACAATGCTATTTTCATTTTGTTGTTTTTCTTGACAAAGGAGTGGAACTTATCAGAAAGTCATGACAATTTTCATTTTCGAAAGTTCAGTGAACTAATGACGTGGTTAGTAACCACGTTTTCTTCGGTTTTGAAAACGTATTTGCTAAACACGTTTTCTGTGCAAACCAAACACTTGAGAATTTGAATATGCATCCATCACAAGTTGGCTACTGGAATTGTGTGTCCGGACGTAACGTTCGGACGTTGGTTAAAAAACGTGGTTGATAATCACGCTTTCCTAGTTTCCTTGTAACTAAAGACGTCGTTCGTAAACATGCCTTCTTTCCTTATGAAAATGTGTTTACTAAACACGCTTATTACAATACAGAAGACGTGTTTGCTAAACACGTTTTATGTGCAAACTTGTTTCTTGCAAAATCAAAACTGCATCCACCACCATATCACCTGTAACATACATATTCCACCACCTCTCAATACACACAACATAAAGAAAACCAACCAGCAATACAAACAAACCAACATACTCATCTCATCTCCAAACTACATATTCCACCACATGTAACATACACAATCCAACAGAGTCATCTCTAAACTACATACTCCACCACCTCTCAATACACAAAACACAAAGAACACATGAATTTGATCTCAATACAAAAAAAACTAGGAAAACTAACAACAATCTCAAACTCTATATAACAAACAAAAAAAGTGTGTGTAACAAAGGAAATATAAATATTACAAATAAATATAAGTGTCGAAAAAAACAAAAAAAACACTAAGTCCGACATGGTGGTGGAGGCCCCCTAGGTCTCTTGCTCCGATGTTGAAACACATGGACGGTGTGTTGGTCGACCTGATCTTCCATCAGTGATACCGGTGCGCTAGGCTGGAAGAGCTAGGAACTACCGTCCTCATCTATAATCGATGGGAGTGGAGGCTCAACTGCATGTGACGAACTAGTACCCATCTCCTACGTCACCTGAGAGATGGGCCCCTCTGCCAAATCTAACATCGTGGGCAGAAAGGGTAACGCAGTTGTACCATCTCCTTGTCTGCGCCCTCGTCCTCCTCCCTGAACCCATCCCTATCCATAACCTCGTCCCATGTCACCCTCCACAACTGCTGCCTGCGAGACCCCTTCTACATGTGAAAGCTATGGTACTCTGAGATCGGTCGCGGGCGAAGGGATGTCCCGTGAGGTTGATGTGGAAGGAATATCCATGAAGTTCAGCCTCTGGTAGGTGTGTCAGACGTGATCGGAGGTGTCAGTGTACAAACTGGCGGAGTGACATCAGTGGTAGACCTCGAAATGCTGGCTGGCATGGCTATAAATGTCGAGTGTGTGTCTGAAGGGTACAATCGCTGCTCCCGATGCACCATCCGCAAAGATGAGTAGCAATGCTCGTGAACACCTTGGAGGGCAGCTAAAGCAATACCCTCTACCCCACCACCTCGGAGCGTCGCATCTACAGCCTGGAATGACTGAGCCACGCACTGTGCCTGATACAAACGTAAGAAATACTAGTAAGTTCAGCTGTTTTGAGATAGGTATGATAGAAATAAGAGTAACGTACATTACGACATAGTAAATTGTTATACATACCAGCTCCTTGAGGACCCCACTGGCTGGCAAAAATCTGATGTACTGACGGTGGGCGGGATTAGTGATCAGCAGTTGCGTAACCCCATAATACCACTGCATGTACGGGTCATGGTACTGCAGCGACAACGGGCTCAATGGGGCGGTAACTAGATTAGCCTGCCTAGCCTGCCATACATTGATGAGGTGTGCGTGCTATCAGGACCAGTCTGTGTCCCCGCGCCCTGCCTGTCATCTTTGAAGAGGTCAAAAGACTCAAAACAAATACGAAAACCTCATAAACCCAGTAACTGAGATAGCAGACTGAACAAACAATGAACAAAAAAGTTTAATAATGCAACATATCTCTAAAGTTGTTGAATAACCTAGTGACTTGTGGGGCAAGTTTTATTCTTTTTTTTTATAAATACCAAATTTTCATTAGTACGGTGTAAAAGGAATCCAAAGGAAATAGTAAATTGTTAGCAAGAAAATCCTATACATCACCACGTGCATAAAAAAAACTTTAAATATTAGTCAGAGAAGGGATAGTCAGTAGAAGGATTAAAATGACAAAAATTAGGGCAAATTAGTAGAAGGATCAAACATGAACTCAGTCCTTATTTTTCATACACACGTATAATACAGGGAAGACAATGAAAGAATGAAACATGAGGAGCGAACATGAATGATCGAGAGAGCATCCAGGAATTAGGGCAAATACACTACTTACCGATTAGGATTTGGAATCTCGTTACCTGAAAGATGGGAGAAGTCCAAACCGTGGAGCTCGAAACCTGGAAGATGGTAGAAGTCGCCGTAGTGAAAGCGTCGATCGTCTCGCCGGAGGTCGAAGTCTCTGGTTTCACTCGAAGAAGCGTGAGGCTGGAAGAAGAAAGCGTGAGCAGAAAGCGTGGATGGGGTATATATATAAACAGATGAAAGTGTGTTTAGCAAACACGCCTTCTTAAATGAAAAGACGTGTTTACTAAACACGCTTTCTGTGGCATCCAGTTTGAGATAAAAGCGTGTTTTGTAAATACACGTTATAAAAATAGTAAATTGATATAAGCGTGTTCACTAAAAATATTTTCTAACATAGTAAATACCTAAAAGCGTGTTTAGCAAACACACTTTTAATGCCCTAAAGGCGTGTTTGCTAAAAACGCTTTTACGTAGGTTGAGAAAAAAGTTAAAAATCGTCTATTCTTGTATTAAAGTGAAAAAACTATCCCATTTGGGTAAAAGAGCCGATCGAACGGGCCATGAAGTGAGGGTGATTCTATTACAACCCAGCAAATAAGTAACTACACCCACCATTTTTTTTTTAAATATCAAATTATCTTTTAATAAAATTATTAAAATAAATAAACTTAATTATAAAGGCCCCTGTTTGGTACATTTTTTTTTTGTTTTTCGAAAAAATATTTTAAAAAAAATAAAAATGCATTTGGTGATGCCATTTTTTGAAAAACAATTTTTTCATTTTTTAGAAAACTGGGTTAAAATTTGAGAAAACTGGAAAACGACAAAAAGATATTTTCTAACTTTTTAAAAACTATTAAACAGTGAAAACGTCCGGACGTACGAATGTAAAACTAAAAATAGTGCAAATGTAAAAAAAATAGTGTTGAGTTCAGGTTATGAAGATATGAGCAATGCACTGCAACTTAACTAAGGATATGTCTTTATAAGTGAGAAAAATACATGTAGTAGACCTTAAGTAATTGGGATTAAGGCTTGTTGAGTTGAGTTTCATGCCAATTAATCTTTGAATTTCAAAATTTTCACTTCAAGTAACAATTCTGTTTTTCTAGGGGAAAAAAAGTGCAAACCAACGGCTTCCTCATGAAATTTTAAAATAAAATAAATAAACATGGCATGAATTTTGAAAATATAAAAAAAGAACAATACAACTAAGATTTAAATTGAGAACAAATAGAAAATTAAGTAATGTATGATATATGCGTTTGGACATATAAGACCGAACATATGCCATATGTTCAGACACAAAGATCTGAATAAATGTCAATTGTCTAGCCATGTTCGTTCGAATAATCATCTACATCCGGTTATAGGAAACCGAACAAAGGCTTATTGTTCGGCTGTTGAGTACCGCTTCTCATTCAGTCCTGGTTGGCCGAACATGTTGGAAAGTTTGCCTCCAATATTTAAAAAAAACGAAGGTTGATAAAAAAAATTACTGATTCATCTTTGACTACTCTTTGCTTTTCCGAAAGACCCATTGACGATTATAGTGACAATGAATGTAAGTGATGAAGAATTTCTTGATTTGCTTCTTACTTTGTACATATAAGATAAAGTTTTGTAAATATGAGAGAAGATCAAAGAATATACAGAGAATGATGAATGATTAGGTTAATTATGATGTAGTTAGAGATTTTTTTAAAATTTTGGGCCCGTTTAGATGTGAACTTTGAAAACTATTTTCGAAAAATATTTCTGAAAAGAGTTTTCAGAGTAATATTGAAAGATAAAATGTGTTTGGTTGTTAGAGTTAATAATTTTTTTTAGTGTAAAAAATTATGAAAAGATGTTTGGTGGCTATTTTTTACATTTTTTTTACATTTGCACTATTTTTAGTTTTTACATTCGCGGGTCCGGACGTTTTCACTGTTTAATAGTTTCTAGAAAGTTAGAAAATATCTTTTTGCCGTTTTCCAGTTTTCCCGAATTTTAACCCAGTTTTCTAAAAAACGAAATTTTTTTTTTTAAAAAACGGCATCACCAAATGTATTTTTATTTTTTCGGAATTTTTTTCGAAAAACAGAAAAAGATGTACCAAACAGGGGCCTTTATAATTAAGTTTATTTATTTTAATAATCTTATTAAAAGATAATTTGATATTTAAAAAAAAAAAAAATGGTGGGTGTAGTTACTTATTTGCTGGGTGGTAATAGAATCACCCTCACTTTAAGGCCCGTTCGATCGGCTCTTTTGCCTAAATGGGATAGTTTTCCCACTTTAATTCCAGAATAGACGATTCTCAACTTTATTCTCAACCAACGTAAAAGCGTTTTTAGCAAACACGCCTTTAGGGCATCAAAAGCGTGTTTGCTAAACACGCCTTTGCGTATTTATTATTTTTAGAAAACTTGTTTAGCGAACACACTTATATCAATTTACTATTTTTATAACGCGTGTTTACAAAATACACTTTTATCTCAAACTGGAGGCCACAGAAAGCGTGTTTAGTAAACACGTCTTTTCATTTAAGAAGGCGTGTTTACTAAACACGCTTTCATCTGTTTATATATATACCCCATCCACGCTTTCTGCTCGCGCTTTCTTCTTCCAGCCTCACGCTTCTTCGAGAGAAAACAGAGACTTCGACCTCCGACGAGACAATCGACACTTTCACTGCAGCGACTTCTACCTTCTTTCAGGTTTCAAGCTCCACGGTTTAGACTTCTCCCATCTTTCAGATAACGAGATTCCGAACCCTAATCGGTAAGTAGTGCATTTTCCCTAATTCCTGGATGCTCTTTCGATCCTTCATGTTCGCTCTTCATGTTTCATTCTTTCATTGTCTTCCCTATGTAATACGTGTGTATGAAAAATAAGGACTGAGTTCATGTTTGATCCTTCCACTGATTTGCCCTAATTTTTGTCATTTTAATCCTTCTACTGACTATCCCTTCTCTGACTAATATTTAAAGTTTTTTTGATGCACGTGGTGGTGTATAGGATTTTTTTGCTAACAATTTACTATTTTGTTTGGAACTCCGTTTATACCGTACTTAATGAAAATTTGTTATTTATAAAAAAGAAAGAATAAAACTGGCCCCACAAGTCACTAGGTTATCCAACAACTTTAGAGATATGTTGCATTGTTAAGCTTTTTGTTGCTTGTTTGTTCAGTTTTCTATATCAGTTACTGGGTTTATGAGATTTGCGTATTTGTTTCGAGTCTTTTGACCTCTTCAAAGATGACTTTATTAGCATGAATAGAAGCCATAGAAAAAATATTAACTATAGATCATTTAAATAGTTGCAACCATGGAGCATGAACACTTCAACTTAGTTGTCGTAGTAGTGTCCAATATGTGATCGATTTAGACACAGATCAGACAAGCTTGGCTCCGTGTTGGACATATGGCATGTTGTATCTTATTTTATATTATGTATTTCTTGATGTTGGACATGTTAGAGAAGCCGTGCAGTACACTACGGTCACTGGAACCAATGTCTGAGTAATGAACAAGGAGAAACTTCATGACAACAACTCACAAAAAACCTGAAGAAAAATGAAAGACCACTACGGTCCCCGACCGAGATATTACAACTTGTGAGGCGGCTTCGAATGTGCACCGAGCTATTAGGGGTTGCACCGGATGTTGCGCACTTACACGACGGCCGAGTGATGCCAAGATGGTTTGTTGAGCACTTCACCACCCCGATTCTTGATGATGCCTCACCGGCGACCCTCTTTCAGCGTGCTCGCGCATACATTATATGGCTTATCGGGGGCTTTCTCATGCCCGATAAGTCACATAATCTGATCAAGCTTATTTACTTGCCCCTTCTCTGAGATTGGGCGAACATTATGAGATATAGCTGGGGTGGGGCAGTATTAGGATAGTTGTATCGGATGTCGTGTCGGACAGCTCGTCCTGATGCGAGCGACATCGGTGGGCCGTTGGTGTTACTTCAGGTTAGTGAAACTGTAGATATTTCATTTCGTGGTATGTGTAATGCCAAATATTTGTGCTGTAAAAAAATTAATGAATTGTGTCCATCTTCGTTTGTTTACAGGTTTGGGAATGGTATAGATTTCCTTGCATAGCTCCGAGGTGCACGACAAACACCAGCCCAGGCCAGTCCATCATCCAACATGGCGACCAGTAGCTACCACCAGGCCCATGGGGTAGCAGGTGGTGGGTCATCTTCTTGTTGGAGCAAGTCCCTACACATGTTGTCACTATGTATCAAGACCAGTTCGATCGTTTGACTGACGATGAGGTTATACCCATATTCACTATCTAAATGTCATATACATTTATATGTTATGCTTTATGTTAATTTATTATAGACATGTATATTCTATCAATCCAGTAATATAATTTTCTAATTTACTTTCAGTTTACATGGATACCCTACGACCGCGACGATGATATTATTATGTCCCTACCTGAGTATTGTCAGGCTGGAAGTGATATCTGGACATGTACAACCCCCCTTATCTGTTTTGACGTGGCGGAGTGGCATTTTCCAGAGCGAGTTGTGCGCCAGTTCGGCCGTTTGCAAACCATTCCACCATCATTCGACACGGATCGACGGCTGCACAACATTGACAGGCGGGGGTGCGGGGACACGGACTGGTCCCGACAGCACGCACCCCTTATCGATGTATGGAAAGCTTGGTGGGCTAATCTAGTTGTCGCCCCATTGATCCCGTTGCCGCTGCAGTACCATGACTCGTACATGCAGTGGTATCATGGGGTCACGCGGCTGCTGATCACTAATCCCGTCCATCGTCAGTACATTGGGTTTTTGCCAGCTAGTGGGGTCCTCGAGGAGCTGGTATGTATAACAATTTACTATGTCGTAATGTACGTTACTCTTGTTTCTATCATACCTATCTCAAAACAACTAAACTTACTAGTATTTCTTAGGTTTTTATCAGGCACAGTGCGTGGCTCAGGCGTTCTAGGCTATAGATGCGACGCTTCGAGGTGGTGGGGTAGAGAGTATTGCTTTTGCTACCCTCCAAGGTGTCCGCGAGCGTTGCTACTCATCGTTGCAGACAGTGCATCGGGAGCAGCGATTGCACCATTCAGACACACCCTCGGCATATACATCCATGCCGGCCGACCCTTCGAGGTTTGTCGTTTATGTCACTCTGCCAATTTGTACACCGACACCTCTGACGACGTCCGACAAACCTGTTGACTAAGGAATAACCCTAGAGGGGGTGAATAGGGTTTAAAAAATAATTTGTATTTTAAAACTTATTTAAAACAATTAATAGCTAGCAGCCTAAGTATGCAAGTAAATATACACAAATAAGAAAATAAGAAGAGAGAGTTAGAGAGTGACACCGCTGATTTATAGTGGTTCGTCTATCCAAGCCTACATCCACTCAAGCACCTCTTGAGAATTTCTCCACTATGGCAAAGCACTTCCGGGTGTACTCCAAACCTTTTTATAAAGATTCACACAGCTGCGTTTCGAAGCTTTTAAGCTTCTGACACTTGTGATCTTCCCTTTATGTGCTATACCACACACAAATATCAGTAGCAGGTGACTCACCTCTACTTATACAGTGATGTTGAAAAGTATTTTGATGCTAGAACATCAAATGAAATGAGCTATCTCAGTAGAGTGGATATTACAATAAACTCTGAGAAGGAATTTCACTCAAGAAGATGATGAATAGTGACTTGCTGAGTTTCTTCAAATCAATGATAATAATATATTTCTCTGATCTTGAATGAGTGATATAAGATCTTTCTATATGATTCCTTTGCTTGAAAAGAGTAATTGATGAATGAATAATCTGATCAGAATGATTTGATGACTTTCTCTCTCTAAGAATCTCTTTGTAAGATCTTGACTTTTGTGGTATTCTATTTCCTGTGTTTTTTTAAACTTCAGAGATCATCTTCAATTTATAGGCACTAGCTTCATTAAAGATCCAGATCTTTGAGGAGCGCTTGCAATAAATGTTCTTCATGCCTTTGGTCTCAGAATTCAAAATTTGAATTTATTACGCCGTATTTCAGATATTCTTTTTACTGTAGAGGAAATCTTGTCATAACTCCCTTTTGAACTTTAGTGTTTTTGTTAAAGATTTGGGGCTGCTTTCTTAGATTTGTAACTCAAACAAATCCCTAAAAATCTTCTGGTTTAATGTAGACGTTAAAGATCAGGTTCTGGTAATTAATGCTTTGAGATAAAATCATTTTTCTGCCATTAAAGTACTGATTTTTAGCTTCAGGCATTTTTCTGGGTGTACTCATGGAGGTCTGGGTCGACTCAGGATGGTCCAAAGGTGTACTGGTTTTAGGTGGTCTCAAGTGAGTCGACTCATCAATGAGTTGGGTCGACTCATCAATGAGTTGGGTCGACTCATGAAGCTTTGCTGTGCAAGGGTCGATGTTTGGGTCGAGAGGTATCGGCTCAGACGTGTATCTTGAGAAGGTTGGGTTGACTCACAGATAGTTGGGTTGACTCATGAACGTGTATTTTGAGCATTGGGTCGACTGAGGGGGTGACTTGCATCGACTCAGCATGGTCATGCAGACTTGCATCGACAGCGGCGATATGGAGGACGGGAAGCAATAGAGGGCTCACTTGCTGGCGGATCAGCCGACGAGAGGACTGGCTCAGCAGGGTTCGAATCACTCAGAGTTGAAGGTGCGGGAGGCGGCATGGAGAGGGGCTCAGGAGATGTACCTGGAATATCAGTGGTACCCCGAGAAAGCATAAAATCAGCAGGCAAAGGAGGGGAAGGTGACTCGCGATCTGGAGATGGATGGGAAGGAGGAGATGGTGAATAGAAAGGGGTTGACTCAAGAAATGTGACATCCCGAGACACAACAAATCGACGGAGGGCAGGGCAATAACAGCGATACCCCTTTTGACATTGAGGATAGCCAAGGAACACACATTTGAGGGCACGATAATCAAGTTTGGTAACGTGTGGTCTAGTGTCACGCACATAGCATATGCAACCAAAGATTTTAAGCGGCAAGGAGTGTAGAGGCGTCATAGGAGTTAGTATAGATATTGGGGAAACACCACCCAAGACAGTGGACGGCATACGGTTAATGAGATAGCAAGCCGTAAGGACCGCCTCACTCCAAAACTGATGAGGGACATGCATATGATACAATAGAGCCCGGGCTGTTTCTAAAACATGTCTATTTTTCCGTTCAGCTACCCCATTTTGTTCGGGAGTATCGGGACACGACCTTTGATGGGAAATACCACGACCTATCAAGAACTCCCTCATAGCAGTAGACATATATTCCCCCCCATTGTCACTTCGCAAGATTTTAACAGAAGTGCCAAATTGGTTTTGTACAGTCATGCAAAATTGGGTAAACACAGACAAAACTTCAGATTTGTGTTTTATTAAATAGATAAATGTGGTGCGAGAGTAGTCATCAATAAAAGTCACAAAGTAGCGAAAACCCAACAAAGATGTGACCGGACTAGGCCCCCAGACATCAGAATGAACTAACTGAAAAGGAGCAGAAGCTCTTTTGTTAACACGAGACGAAAAGGGCAGACGCAGGTGCTTAGCAAAACGACATGACTCACACTCAATAGTCGACACTGACTTTAAACTAGGGTAAAGAATTTTGAGATTCTGTAAACTGGGATGCCCAACACGGCAGTGAATATCAAGAGCAAAAGATGATACAGTTGAATATGCCTGAGCAGGAGCAACATCCAGCAGGTACAACCCCCCAGAAATCCGTCCTCTACTGATAGTCCTCTTCGTCGAAAGATTCTGAAAAATACAAGAATCGAAAAAAAATGTCACTGAACAACCCAGATCATAGGTAATTTGACTGATGGATAGTAAATTGTATCAGGAGTATACAAAACATTATAGAAAGGGAGAGCAGAGGTTGGTGTCGCAACACCGCAACCCTTAACGGCTAAGGAAGATCCATTAGCCACCAAGACACCAGCATGGTCAGGAGTAGGCTTGTAATCAGAGAGAATACCTAATGATCCAGCCATGTGAGCAGAAGCGCCAGAATCTATAACCCAAGTATGAGGGGTAGCCACACATGCAGTATGAATACCTGCAAATGTGGCTACTGGTGCCTCTGACGAACTCGCATTCTGACCATACATGTACTGAGCGTACTCTGCTTCAGTCATCTCCACAACTCGCCTGGCTGAGTTGGATACCCCCTGAGAACCTGGCTGGATATAGTCTGGCTGACTGAACTCTGATATGGCATTAGCCACCAATGGGGGTTTTCCATGAAGTTTGTAGCACTCACTCCGAATATGCCCCCTTATCCCGCAATAATGACATGTACGGGTCTCGCGTCCACCATTACGACCCCCTCCACGACCAGACTTATTACCACCACCACCACCACGACTGCTACGGTTGCCATGAACACCCACTAAAGCAGACTGATCAGATGTCTCAACAGGGGATGCAGTAGGGTCACGAGTTTCATGCCGATGAGATGCTCGACTTAAGCGTCGGAATGTCTCGAAAAGGGTAGGAATATCTGCCTCAGCAAGGATCTGAGAACGCGCCGAGTCAAACTCGGAATCTAAACTGGCTAAGAAGCACACCACCAGTAGTTGTTGT
>JAUTBS010064779.1:0-13430 GCA_032361285.1 Aequorea victoria
AAGCAAGGGTCAACACCAAAACTGTTCCCATGGGCACTGGTTTAGAAGAGTTCAGAAATGTAAAGAAATGGTCGACACCAAAATAGTTTGAGTTGACACCAGCTATTTTAGATCTAGACCAATTGGGTCAGCACCTCTGAAGAAAGGGTCGACACCAGAAGGTTTCCCGTGGGCACCAACATTTTGAGATCCAAGAAATTCAAAGGAAGGGTTGACACCAAGAAAGGATGGGTCGACACCAAGGTTCCAGATCTCATTTGTGTCAACACCTAGGAGATTTGTGTCGACACCTGCGCGGAATTTTTAAATTCCTGAATCATTCAACGACTAGTTTTTCCTCTCCAACGGCTCTATTCTTGATCCCACATTTAAATACCCACTTTGAATATCAGAATAGCCATAGAAGTGATACAAGAGAGAGAAACAAGGATCTAACAAAAGATATACCATTCAAGATCCATTCTACTGCGCTAAAGAGTTTATACTATGTTTTTATTGAAAATTCTTTTCTGAATATTTTCATGTCTTCTCTTTTCTATTTGATTGTAAATCATTTTTGAGAGAGAGTGACTATTGTACTGAGCTTCATAGATTGTAAATCATCTCACTAAGGATATCATCATACTCAAACACTCGTAAAGCCAGGTTACAATTCACCTACTCAAGGAATCCAACTTTGTGGCTGCTCTTCGCCCTTGCTTGAAGGAGGCTGCTCTTCACCCTTGATTGAAGAAGGTGGTTGCTCTTCCCCCGATTGGAAGAAGGCGGTTACGATTCACTGTAAAGAAATCTGTGTATTGAGGTTTCGATTCACCCTAAGAATCCGGTAGTGAATTCCCAAGGCTCTTTGGGGAGTGGACGTAGGTCGAGATGACCGAACCACTATAAATTGTGTTTGCATCCTTCTTCCCTTAAACTCTTTAATTTTTGTATTAATTTATTTATTTCTGCTGCATTATGTGTTTAATTTTAAAAGAATTAAAAAGATTTTAAAAGTTTTCCATCAACACATTCACCCCTGCTTTGGGTTGATCGTAGGTTATTAAACTAGGACCACTAAGTTAATCGTATTACCTACAATTGGTATCAAAGCAAGGCTCTACTGTATAGGCTTAACATCCTGCAAAAAGATCCTATGACAAACATGAACCAATCGTGCATTTTGGCCGAAGGCCAATCCGCTTTTAGACCTCCATTTCTCAATGGGTCTAATTACACATATTGGAAAATTAGGATGACCTTTTTTGTTCAATCACAAGATATGGCAACATGGAGAGTCATTGTCAATGGACCTCTTATCCCTAGTACCTTGACCGAAGGTAAATCAACCCCCAAACCAGAAAATTTATATAATGATAGTGATTAGCATATGTTGCAAACAAATGCTAAGGCTATAAATTTTCTACATTGTGCACTAGGTCCCAATGAATTCAATCGAATTCAAGGTTGTGATAATGCTAAACAAGTATGGGACATGTTGCAAGTTGCACATGAAGGTACAAATCAAGTAAAAGATAAGAAAATCGATTTACTTGTTAGAGACTATGAAATGTTTAAAATGTATAATCATGAAAATATCTCTGACATGTTTTCTTGTTTTAATATCATTATTAATAATTTAAAATCTCTTAGAAGATCTTTTTCCAATATTGATCTTATCAGGAAAAGAGTTTTTAGGTTCTCTCCTAACCCATGAATTCACCTTGAATGAGGTTGAAGAAGTGAAAGGAAAAAGAACTCTTGCATTCAAAAGTCTACCAAGGACTTTGAACAAGAAGAAGAAACCGAAGAGGAAGGAGAATCCAGTGATAGTGACAGTGACACCTCAAACCTAGCTCTCATGGCACTCGGTAATGAGGTAAATTATTTTTCAACTTGTGAAAGTGTAGATAATAATAATGAAGATATACCTACCAATGAAGAGCTTCAAGAATCTCTAGATGATTGTTTTAAAATGATTAAAGTTCTAAAATCTAAAAATAAATCCTATAAAAATAAAATTATTTTTCTTAATTCAAAAATTGAATTGTTAGAAGAAAATGCTTCAAAAGTCACAAATGACTTTCAAGAAGAAAACATTTCTTTAAAATAAAAAGTTAATGATTTAAATGAAATCATAACTAGATTTACTCAAAGTGAGAAAAATTTAAATATGTTTCTTGGTACAAAATATACTTTTAATAAAGAAGGACTTAATTTTAATGCTCATAACAGAAAAATAGTCCTAAAGAATGCTTTTGTTAAAGCTTCTCTGCCAAAACTTGAGCTTTAATTTTTGTGGTAAAAATGGACATATTGCTAAATTTTGTTCCTCAAAATTAAAAGGCAACAAACCTACCAAGAAGGTATGAGTTAAAAATGGTGATCCTCCACCCAAAGTTGCTAAAATACCAAGACCTACCTTTAAATGGAAACCCAAAAGAAAAATCATTCACAAACCATCACCTTACATGTATAGATTTGATGGTTTCAATATGCAAAACATGAATTTCTATACTAACCCCCGTGGACCCGAAAACAGATGGGTACCAATGTATTTTGCTTATGATTATTTTGTAGATATTGGCTACTAAACAGAGAATACCTATAGCAGAAAATGGTAAAACAGTTTCTATTTTTTTTGCTGTGTATGGAAGTGTCGACACCTTGCCTCTCAGTGTCGACACCTTTGTGCGTTTCATATACTTGTGTGCTTTAGTGTCGACCCTCCTGCTTATATGTGTCGACACACTGTCTCCTTTGCTTCAGCATTTCACACATACCACTCTTTTGTGTCGACACCTATGCCTCTAGTGTCAACCCATTTAGTCTGCTTCTACAGAATTTTCTTTCTGTTTTATGTTCCAAAGCTGGTTACTGAACACTTAAATCCCCAATGGGAAAATCATTCACTTTCAAGTGACAGTTCTTTTAAGGTAAAATAGTTGGATGCATCATAGATAAATTCTATTTTTTTTACTCTAAAATATTGTTTAATTATGTGCTAAAATGTGTATTTTAAATGCCATATCAAACATGTTTTATTTGAACATAAACTCAATTTTTTTTTTATTTCTGGTATGCATGAATGTGTCGACTCCTTGCTGTGTTGTTGTGTTAGTGTCGACCCCTATGTCTCTTTGTGTCGACCCAACAGTTTTTTTTATAGCAGTTTTAATTATTCACATTCTCTGTTTCTAAATTGGCATCAGAATTTTATTATTCTCATCCCTCACACAATATTCATTGCATATCTTTGTATAAAATAGATGATGAAAATCTTTATTGTTAGCCCTTGTTTTCAATCAAGAAAATCAATTTAATTGGTAATTTTTTTTTATATCTTGTTAAAACTATATCAACAGCATCTTTTTTAAACCTAAAGTGCACGACGGTCCTATGATTGAGATTATTCTCGGTTGACCCGCTCTACTTTAGTGATTTTATCAATTCTTGTTGATATGTGATTTCAAATATCTTGATTATAATATTTTATGACACCAAAATAATTGGTATCACACCAAGATCTTGATTATCATGTTTTTCCTTCTCTTTCCTTTTTTTTTATGACAAAGTGGGAGAATTTTTGATTGATTTGCTATAAATTACTGAACATGTTGCTTGAATGCTTTTATATGACAAAGGGGGACATGAACGTGTTTAAGATAACAATTAAAAATGAAGGAAATTTATTTGATAAACATGTTTAATATAACAATTAAAAATGAAGGAAATTTATTTGATGAACATGTTTAATATGCAGAGGAAGAAAATTATATGACAAAGGAAGAATTTTTTTTCTTCTAAATGAAAGGGAGATTTATCCATAAGAGCATGCTATGAATGACATATCTTGATACTACGTTAAATTTTTTTGTAATCCTTTATTGGTATCATAAGAGCAAAACATCTTTTAAATGTTTCAACAATTGGTATTTTAATTTGTAAAGAGCTTTCTCTCCATATCTTTTATGGCTTTGCAAATCAATAGTTATCATAGTAAAAAAGGAAGAGATTGTTAGCCTAAAGGTCTTTCAATCAAACCTTTAATTTTAGTTCATTTGGTTTTGACATATGACATATAAATTTGTTTATTTGGGGAGATTGTTAGCCAAATCAATTTGATTATTCTAATGACTTGATTATCTATGAGAAAGTATTTTCAGGGATAATTATATTATTAAAACTCAAAAATCTAGCAAAAAGTCAAAAGAAGACATTGAAGATGTTAGAAGACTTTTGGAGATTGTAAAGGCCAAGAGAAAAGATCAGAGTTTAGTGAAATCAAAGGACAAGAAGGTTTGAGTCGACACCAACAATGAGTTGAGTCGACACCTGAAGAAGCCCAGCTCAGATCTTGAAGCAGCAGAATGTTTGAGTCGACACCAAAGAATATGATTCGACACATTCCCAGCTTCAGTCAAAAGGGTCGACACCAAAGAAGGATGTGTCGACACCTGAAGCGTTCCAGTGGGCACCGATATTTTGAGATCCAGAAATGTAAAGGAAGTGTCGACACCAGAGAAGGAAGTGTCGACCCCGCGGCCCAGATCTCATTTGTGTCGACACCCATAAGGTTAGTGTTGACACCTGCGCAGAATTTTCAAATTCCTGAGTTTTAAGTGCTTCAACAGCTAGTTTGACCTCTCCAACGGTTATATTCCTTCAAAGTCATATATAAGAAATTACTTCTCAGCAATTTTGTCAAGCTTTGGACACAAAACAAAAGAATATATCATCTCATCATCAATACTCTGTTCTGAATTTTATTTTTCTATCTGTGAGTTTTTCATCTCAGTCCAGATCTGTTCCTCTCTTCTCTTATTCTATTGATTGTAAATCATTTGAGAGAGAATGATTATTGTAGTAAGCTTATTATTGTTGTAAATCATCTCACGAAGGTGATCATCAAATCTCAACAACTACAAGAGCCTGGTTTCGATTCACATACTCAAGGAATCCGATTATGTGGCTGCTCTTTGCCCTTGATTGAAGAAGGTGGTTTCGCTTCACCCACTCAAGAAGAATAGGTTTCGATTCGTCTGGAAGAATATTAGGCTACTATTCGCGTGTGAAGAAAAAGAGGTTACACCTTACCTGTAAAAAGGTCGATATATCAATGGTTTCGATTCACCCATTAGATAATCCGATAGTGAATTTCCAAAGTTCTTTGGGGAGTGGACGTAGATCGAGTTGACCGAATCATTATAAAACGTGTTTGCATCTCTCTTCCCTTAACTCTTTAATTTTTTTCTCTTAATTATTTATTTCCGCTGCATTAAACATATTATTTTAAAAAGAGTTAAAAAATTTTAAAGTTTGCCTATCAATCCATTCACCCCCCTTTGGGTTGATCCTAGCTAAGTTAATTTCGAGCCAACAGTGATGATATCAAGAAGCAATATAATAACTGGAGAAAGAAAAAGGCAAGTTTATCTTGTATTTCCTCCATTAATTTATGCAGATTTATTGTAACACAATTATTGGTTACCTTCTTGGTTATTCCTTCATGTTGGATGAGTTCATGTCTGGATTCAACGCAATTTCTTTGAAATTGAAAGAAATGTATCAAGTTCTAAGCTTACTAAACTCTCTTCATAACAGTTTATGAATTGTTTCCCTCTTACTCGACAGTTAGGGGTAGGAATGGCAATGGGGCGTGAATGAGGTGTATCATCTCCATTCCTTATTTTTTCGGGGCGGAGACGAAGAGAGAAAATCGAAAAATAAGCGGGGCGGGTAGAGATTTATCAAAATATTTTGTAAGATCTAAAAGAGTAATATTAATGATAGTTAACGATAATATAGTAAGTAAAGAATAATTATTAATAAATTATTAAAATAAAAATATAAAATATAAGAAATAAGAAATAAAGATAAAAATAAAAAATAAATAAAAATGTTTTTATGTTTTAGTCTTATTATTTTTTAAAAAATAAATTTTATCTATATATTTATATATAAAAATATATTTATTTTATGTGATTGGAGGGGTGGTGAAAAAAATTAAGACGAAAGAATTAATACTGTTATCGCCTCGTATATTATCGGAGCAAGAAAAATTCAAAAAAATCATAACATGTACATGGGGCTGGGCGGGAAATTGACATCCCTAATTTTTTTTTGGTAATGAAGTGAGTATATAAATGAACAAAGAATTACAAAAATACAAGGGGCATTCCCCAGGTACTTACAACTCTTAAAAACATTCCCCCTGCATTACACGGGGGAGGGGAATAACAATTTTCTTCAAAAAAACACCTAAACTAGCAAAGGGATAGAGGCCCACAAGGGCGAACTTGTAAAATCCAAAAAATTCTTAATTTTTTATTATTAATTTAATTAATTAAATCATATATATAGTAATTAAATAAAAATATAGTTAAATAAAGTATTAAAAAGAAGATTCTGAAATATTAAGTTAATTAATAATAATAAAACTTTGAATAAATTGGAGGAATAAATTAAATGTGGCAGGACCTAATTAATTGATGGAATAAGTTAATAATTAAATAAGGAAGAAGAAATAAAAGAAATTGAAAAGGGAAATTTGAAATCTGCTGAATGGGGAAGTCAGCTAATCCTTTCCTAAAAGGATGGAATTGGTTTTGGAATGATAAGGTTGAGGAGGGAAACCAGGGATCCAATCCCTGATTCTGTGGATTCTTATCCCATTTTAACAGAGATACGAAATTTCTTGGGACTGGAAGACTATCATCGATAGTTTGTGGAAAGATTTTCTCGCCTTGTCTTGTCACTTATCAGTCTTAGTCGGAAGGGAGTGAAATTTAATTGGACCGACAAGTGTGAGAATAACTTTCAAGAGCTCAAGCAGAGATTGACCTCAACACCAGTTCTGGTTTTACCTACCGAAGGAGGAAATTTTGTGATCTATAATGATGCATCGAACCAAGGTTTAGGTTATGTTCTGATATAGCATGGCAAGGTGATGGCTTATACTTCACGCCAGTTAAAGGTTCATGAGAAGAACTACCCTACGCACGACTTAGAATTGGCAGCTATTATTTTCGCACTGAAGATATGATGGCACTATTTATATAGGAAATCTTGCGAGATCTACACCGACCAAAAAAGTTTAAAGTATATTTTTACGCAGAAGGAGCTCAATTTGTGGCAAAGACGATGGCTCGAACTATTGAAGGACTACGACATGGAGATTCTTTACTATCCGGGGAAAGCAAACGTAGTGGCAGACGCTTTGAGCAGGAAGTCTTCGAAAGGCAACATGGTGTCATTGACAGTTCAACACCAACTACTAGAAGATTTGAGAAGGATAGAAATCGAGGTACGACAACATGGAGGAATGGCCTTGTGTAGTCAGTTGACCGTAAGACCGACTTTGTTAGAGAGAATTCGTGTGGCTCAGCAGGATGATCTTCAATGCAAGAAGAATATGGAAGAATTGCACAAAGGAGAGATAAATGATTTCAGCATCAGTGATGAAGGAGTTTCCAAATTCAAGGATTGAGTGTGTGTACCTGCCAACGAAGAGCTGAGGAAAGAGATTCTAACCGAAGCTTATAGTTTCGGGTATAACATTCATTCGGGAGGAACAAAGATGTATAAGGATCTTTCAGAGCACTTTTGGTGGAACGACATAAAACTAGATATAGCAGAATTCGTGGCACAATATCTGACCTGTTAGCAAGTAAAGATCGAGCATCAAAGACTAGCAGGGAAGCTTCAACCATTACCACTACCCGAGTGGAAATGGGAGAACATCACGATGGATTTCGTATTGGGTTTTCCTCTTACACGCAGTGGACACGACGCAATTTGGGTTATTATAGACGGTTTTACGAAGTCAACTCATTTCATCGCCTTCAAAATGACTTATTCTTTGGATCGTCTAACATAGCTGTATGTGAGAGAGATTGTACGTCTTCATGGTTTGCC
Organism: Aequorea victoria; assembly: GCA_032361285.1. NCBI lineage: Eukaryota > Metazoa > Cnidaria > Hydrozoa > Leptothecata > Aequoreidae > Aequorea > Aequorea victoria. Next base: position 7,897 of record JAUTBS010064779.1, read on the forward strand.
TGTTTCTATTATTTTGGATCGTGACCCTCGGTTCGTCTCAAAGTTTTGGGGTACCCTGCAGTCAGCTATGGGTACTCGGTTGAATTTCAGCTCAGCATATCACTCGCAAATCGATAGCCAATCAGAAAGAACGATTCAAAGGTTGGAAGACATGTTGAGAGTTTGTGCTTTAGAATGGAAAGGTAATTGGGAAGATCAGTTACCATTGATGAAATTCTCTTACAACAACAGTTATCACTCGAGTTTGATAGTTGTACCATATGAAGCCTTGTATGGGAGGAAGTGTAGATTCCCGTTGTGTTGGTATGAAACTGGTGAGAGACAGCTTCTTTGACCAGATTTAGTGGAAGACGTGACTTAGAAGATCGCAGTTATTCAGAACAAGCTTCTAGCAGCTCAAAGTCGACAAAAGAATTATGTTGATTCACGTAGAAGAGACTTGGAGTTTTCTATTGGCGATATGGTAATCCTCAAGGTTTCACTTTGGAAATGAATTATCCGTTTTGGTAAGAAGTGAAAGTTGAGTCCCCGATATATTGAACCTTTCGAGATCTTTGATCGTTTGGGCTAAAAACATACTTCTTCAACATAGAAACATGGAACACATTATGTACCCCATCCTCACCGGGGTACATAATGTGTTTCATGTTTCTATGTTGAAGAAGTATGTTTTTAGCCCAACACATGTGATAGATTATGAGCTGCTTCAGGTTCGTGAAGATTTGACGTATGAGGAGCAACCAGTACAGATTTTGGATACGAAAGATAAAGTTCTACGAAAAAAGAAGATTTGTCTTGTTAAGATCCTTTGACGGAATCATAAAGTAGAGGAGGCTACGTGGGAACGCGAAGACGGGATTCGTGAACGTTATCCTCATTTGTTTTCTCAAGGTTAGTTTTAATTTCGAGAATGAAATTATTTTAAGGGGGGAGAATGTAAAATTTTAAAACCAATTATTAATTTAATAATTTAATTGATTAATCTACAATTAAACTAACTAAATAAAAACATGAATAAATAAAGTAATAAAAATAAGATTTCCAAAATAATAAGTTAATGAAAAATTAATAAAATTTTAATTGAGGAGATAAATTAATTTCATTAGTATCTAATCAATTTATATTAATAAAAGAAGGATATATAAAAGAAATAAGAAAATGAATTTGAAATCTGCTAGATGGGGAAGTCAGCTAATCCTTTCCTAAAAGGATGTAATTGGTTTTGGAATGATAAGGTTGAGGATGGAAACCAGGGATCCAATCCCTGATTCCGTGGACTCTCATCCCATTTTAAATTGAAGGCCTTTCCCCCAGAAAATCACCTTTCTTCCCTCTGCGTTACCTCTCTCTCGTTCTCCCTACGTTCCAGCACCCCACACCACCACTGCCACCGCTAACCACCACCATCACTGTTGAGCACTACCACAACTGGAGAAGGCGTTGATCACTGCCTTCATCATCTTTGTCACCACCACCATTATCATCATCTTCGTTTTCATCACCATTAGGTGATTTCGAGTAAGAACTGATGCTCTATTTTGATTTATATACACAGTGATCATATATATACATATATCGTCATATAGTTCAACTCTAGATTAGTTTAATGATCCAAAATCATCAAGCATATAATCAAATATAAAAATATCATGTTGATATCATTGGAACCAGAGATCAATACGTATGTAATTGAGCAATATATATATATAACAGTATATATATAATGTTTAACAGTTATATAAATATAAAACCAGGAAAATATTACATAAAGATATTACGTAATCAACTAATAAAATATGTTTAGATCATTCTAAAATATGTGAAAATATCATAGATAACGATTAAGGAGAAGAAAATGGGAAGAAAACCATGGAAAAACCATGATTCAGAAGCCATGGATGGCTGCTCTGAGTTTTGGGTCGACCCACGGGATGGTTGGGTCGACTCATGGTTGTCCAGACCACCTCTTGGGTCGACACAACTCCCTTGGGGTTGACCCCTGGATGCCCATTTGGCTGTTGGGTCGACAAGAACCTCCTTTGGGTCGACCCAACTTGCCTTGTTCTTGACCAGGACCATCTTGGGTCGACACACAGCCCTTCTGTGTCGACCCAAAGCCCATGTGACCCTCTGGGGTCGACACAAAGCCCTTCTGTGTCGACCCAATGCCCTTGTGGCACCTTTGTGTCGACTCAAAGCCTTTTGGGTCGACTCACAGAACTAGGATTTTAATAAATAATCTCATTAAATTCAAATCTGTTAGGCCTTGTGTGGAGACTCATTAAAACTGCTTTAAATCAATTAATACTCAATTTAATAAGTGAAATTAATTCTAAAATACTTAGATCCTGTTTGGGCATCAATTTAATTGGTAAAATAAATTAATTTAACATGAGAAATCAACATGGGTATTATTGAATGAGTTAAGGGATCGTTTAGTAGTTATAAGTAGTTCTTGAGCCTCGTTTAATATTTTTAATTATTGTATTATATCAAATTGAGGTTTATTACATCTATTATTCTTTAGAGATTAGATTTGACTCGAGGTGAGTGGTTACTTGCTATCTATCTTTCAAATAATTTTCCCACATCCCCAAACTACTTGGAAAGCAAACTGAGACGTTTTAAATGTTTTAAATAACATTGTATGATTTTCTTCTGTACAATCATGGTATAAGTGCTTTACCTGTGAGTAGATGTCATGATAGTACCTTTCAAATAAGTTCTCGTATTTCCCTTAAATTACTTTTAGAAAGAAAAATGCAAACGTTATTCTTCTTTAAATGCTTTTAAAAGTTGTTGTGACCCCTCCTATAAAATTGTGGCATAAATATTTTAGGGAAGAGATATATGTTTTTAATGTTTTGCAATAAAATTGTATGATATCTTCTCCTGTAAACTCATGACGTAACGGTTTAAAAGATAATGAAAGAAATGAATCGATGATATGCTTAGGTTGTTCCTATGGCAATGGATGATATGCTCTGGCTATTCCTATGGCAATGAATAGATGATAAGCTCAGGTTGTTCATGTGGCAATGGATAATATGCTCAGGTTGTTCCTATGGTAATGGATGATATGCTCAGGCTATTCATGTGGCAATGAATAAATGATATGCTTAGGCTGTTCTTGTGGCAATAAATAGATGATATGCTCAGGCTGTTCCTGTGGCAATGGATGATATGCTCAGGCTGTTCCTGTGGCGATGAATGACTTACCCAGGCTATTCCGATGGCAATAGATACTCGACTAAATGGAAAAGACTTATATTTTCAGGAATGAAATGAGATAATAAAATGAAATGAATTTATGGATTAGGTGATTACCCTTTTGAGTATTGTATATGTCATGCCATGATATGTTGAAGTACAAACTATTTTTATATTCCTTGTTTTGAATTGTATTGTATTATGCATGTGCCATTCCCCAGCTTTTGTTGATGTTATAAAATTAAATATTTTAGGGAATCAAGGAAGGAGCTAGATGATGGACTCAACTGCTTCAAGGGATCCAAGGATAATAACCTCTAGGAACATGCATTCATATATTGCTTCCGCATTCAAATAACTTAAACAAATTGATGATGAGATATTGATACACATTGATGAGATAGTGGGCTATTTTTCCCATGTGTATAGTTATGGATCTTAAGTGTTTTAAATCCTTGCATGATTGTATTAATTTACATATTGTTAGTTAGAAATGACTTAAGGCTTACGTGGTTTGTTGGGCCAAGTCCCATGATCCATGGCCGGTCACGGTTCCTAAATTGGGGCTTGACATATATCATCTATCATGCATGGCATAAGTCTTGGGTGGGGGTATACACCTTGTGTCTAGTTTGGCTAGGTTTGTTTCTTGATGTAATGTTGTTATGTTGGACAAGTTCACGTGGTTTGTGACTTCAGTATGTTTCTTGTTGATTGATTAGGTTGGTTTTCCTTCCATATTTTAACCTAGTAGAGTACGTAACTCGATACGGGTCATAGTGTGACAAGGCGGGTCTTAAGATTGGTTCTAGTCGGGTGCTCGTATGAACCGGTTGGGTACTTAACCCGCCATGAGTCATAGGCTACCTGTGGAGAACCGAATCGTGATGCTCTTGGTGTTCTGTTGCAAAAGTCATGGGATGTGTGTTCGGGTTGTGTTATCCTTTCGGCATTAAAGGAATCCTCGTTGTGTTCATAGTCTGTCACCATGCATAATCATACTTTGTTATAAGTTGTTGCCACGTATTATGTGTTAGAAATGTTGGGTTTTGGGATTTCTTTCTGGGTTTTGAATTTTATGGCGTGTTATGCCAGGAATTGAAGAAGAAACGATGGCCAAAAATCCCACCGAAGAATACGTAGAGCCGTGGCTCACATGAACATGCGGCGGTCCTGCCGGAAGAATTATATTTTTGTAATTTTTTTAAAGTGTTGTTGGAATGTAATATACATTAAAACAGGTTGTGCTAAGCAGGTGGAAATGATAACGTTATTATCTTAATATATATTTTAAACTATGGTCGATATTCGATGTTAGAATAATCCTATGTACTATAATTACGTCTCATGACGAACCAAATTTTTACGGCGTCACAAGTCACCCAGTCTATGGGTTCTTTGTGGATAATACACCACATGACCATCAACTGGATGAATGTTACATCTCCAGATTTCTCACCTTGGGGTAAAATCATATTGTTGACCATATGGTGAAGCAGTCTATACTCTGGCACTAGCAGATTTGCATCAAAAAAATTGTCAGGGTTAATCTCTTCCCCACCAGTTATCATTGTGATGAATTCCTCAATGGGAACATCAGGTTAGTTGTGCCTTCTTTTGGTACAGTTAAGAAGATGTGTACCACTTGGGGCTTTAATGATTTTATTTATTAGTTGGTCCTCAAAAGCTATGTCTCTTCCCTTAACCCAACTACTCAAAAAGAGACCCTGATTACCCACTGTTATATGCATGTGGGCATAAACTATCTTACAGAGCTCTGGATAAACTGGCTCTTTGATGGTAACAAAATTGTACCATCCTAACTTAGTAAACCATTCCTGAAAGTACATCTCGGTAAAATCAAAAAAATTGAAAATCTATGCATCGTCCATCAGGGACTTACCTAATCTTAAAGAGATGGTCATACATTTCCTGTGTTTCTTAGTTCAGACACTGAACCTCAGTAGTTGCGGGACCTTGCCCTTTTTGCTCTTTTTCTTTTTTGTGGAGCTTTTTCCTTGAGTAGGTCTCTTCCTTTTGGATACATCCATAGGATTAGAAGAATCCATTTAGAACCGAGTTGATATTGCGAGATACGAGGAGTAATAGCAAGGTTCGAAGAAACCTAGGGTTGTTTTCGAGAGAGAAGGAATTCTAAGCACTGACAGAGAGATTAAGGTTGAGAGAGGGATTTGAGAGAGGGAGTTCAGAGGATTGAAAGGAAGAAGAGTGGTGCCATGAATCGAATCACTAGAGAGAGAGGGAAGTCATTTATGTTTTAAACATTTGGGCCCCCACGAGAACAGTGTTATGTTTATATACCC